>CAJQZJ010000366.1:219254-238741 GCA_907164525.1 Lophiomys imhausi | reverse complement strand
GTGTGTGTGTGTGTGTGTGTGTGTGTGTGTGTGTGTGTGTGTGTGTTTGTTTGTGTGTGTGTGTGTATGTGTGTGTGTGTGTTTGTTTGTGTGTGTGTGTGTGACCTGCACTGATCATTTCCTGACACTGTTATTTGAAGCCAATTTTCCTCTTATTCACCCAACACTGTCAAAAGGAACTGTGATCATCATATTCTCCTTTGCTAAATTTTTATATTGACTCCCGGAGGTGCAACTTTTAGTAACAGGAAGAAACAATGAAACTAAACAGGTTGTTCAGATAATCCATTGTCATTGTTCTTATTCTTTCTATGATATTCTGGCTGATGACAGATTCACACATCTTCAAGACTGCTGGCTTTTGGATCAAAAATTTTAACCAGAATTTTTCTTTTCAAAAAATAACAAAGAAGAGCGTTACTCTTCCCTCTTCTATCTCTTGCTCTGTCTTAGAAGCCTGGAATCTGGCTGGGCAAAGCCTCCTTTTCTGGAAAAGCAGGCCCTGCCAGGTGTCAAAGACAACTCAAGACCTGGCCAGAGGATAACTGGAGCTGAGGTTCCAGAAACCTCCAGGCAGCTTTGGTGCCAGCCATTACATGTAGTACAGGAGCTGGGTATCTGGCTGTAGTATCCACAGTTAGGACTTGGAGTGGAGGAAGGCAGAGGAAATATAGTAAGGCTCAGATATAGGAGCTATAATATATATAATATATATTAAATATAATATATCTTATATATTCTATATATCTATATATTATATATCTATATATTGGATATAATATATTATATCTTATATATTAAATATAGTATTATATAATATAATTATATTAGATATAATATATATTATATAATATAATTATATTAGATATAATATATATTATATCTAATATAATTATATTATATATAGTATTATATATATGAACTATAATATATATAATATATAATATGGGGAACTGTCAAGTAAGTGCTTAAGCATACAAGCAAAGTTTTGTAATTGTGACAGAAGGTAGGGGGACAAGAAAGTTAGAAAAGGGACCCCAAGATGCTGAGTTGAAGTCAAGTCCTAGACTAGAATTCAGTTGAAAGCATCTGCTTGATATATTGAAATGGTAACAATCTGGTGGGGGATTAATTAGATACTCCTTACAGCAGCTCTGCCTTCCTTCTCCTTCACTCTCAGCTGGAGCCATCTACCCCTTCCTCCTTGTGAGCTATGAACACCTACATCTTTTCTCCCAGAGCATCTAGCCCAATAGTCAACCAGCTTCTTCTGTAATGTCCTAACCCCACTATACATGGGGTCCCTATTGGTAGCTCTGGCCCCCCAAGTCAGTCCTCTACCACCCTCACATTATGCCTTTTCATCACCTTTACCCTAGAGTTGCCCCTGTGTGGCCCTATATGGCAAAGGCACTATCAGCTGTAGGTTGTAACCACCAAGCAGTTGATACACAACATACACACACACACTCACCCTTACAGTTAAAAGTGATAGGTCGCATATATGCAATTGTGGCATGACTGTTATGGGGGTACCCAACCACTCTAATTGGGCTTGAGGCCTGCTCCGCAGAAGGGGGCTCATAACTGGTGTGATAAGACTGGTCAAGACCTACGCCTTGGAAGGGCCTAGACCCCATGAGGGAAACAATTACTGATGGTTAGCTGCGTAGACGTAATATCCAACTGCCTTCTAAATACCTATTTTTATGTCTTTACAGAAGGAGACTCAGCACTAGTCAAAGAAGCGTCTCTTTGTAGTGAACAGCAGCGAATGCAGAAATCTGTGGCAGCCCAAGATGGTGAGAATACTGGATATGAATCAGTCAATCACGCCATCCCCTTCTAAGGATGGGGCAACAGTATAGAAAACGTGTAATGGCTGAAAGATAATGGGTAGGGCTATTGTCTAGATATGAAATCACAGCTGACACAATCACGAACTCACACCATCTGCGGTTCCTTCGGCTTGACCTGCCCAGGGTTGGCCCTCTCAACAGTCAGTCATGGATGAGGAAAGGGCCGACAAGGCCATCCTGTCTACTTATGAGCTATTAGCTACAGACGGACTCTGGGAGAGAGAAGGTCGTTGTTTTTTTTTTTTGTTTTTTTTTTTTTTTTAGTTTTTCGAGACAGGGTTTCTCTGTGTATCCTTGGCTGTCCTGGACTCACTTTGTAGACCAGGCTGGCCTCGAACTCACAGTGATCCGCCTGCCTCTGCCTCCCAAGTGCTGGGATTAAAGGCGTGTGCCACCACCGCCCGGCTCGTTGTTTTTTTTCTGGTGTGTACCCACTGGCACAATCACCATGCTACATGGATGGCTCTGGTCAAACCCAAGAGGACAAAATAAAGCAAAAAGATACGAATATAAGAAAGAGATTTAGGCCGGGCGGTGGTGGCGCACGCCTTTAATCCCAGCACTTGGGAGGCAGAGGCAGGCGGATCTTTGTGAGTTCGAGGCCAGCCTGGTCTACAAAGCGAGTCCAGGACAGCCAGAGATATTCAGAGAAACCCTGTCTCGAAAAACCAAAAAAAAAAAAAAAAAAAAGAAAGAGATTTAGTCTAGAAAAAGGAGGAAGAGAGATGAGAAAGGGTGGGAGTGAGAGCAATCATAATGTATTGCAAGTATGAAATTATCAGAGATAAATTTGATTAATAAAAAGTATTCAAAAGTTGATGATCAGATGATGGAAATTAAACCAAAACATCAGCTGTGAAAATGGTTGAAATCTAAACTAGTAAAAAAAAAAAAAAAATTAACCTATGTGACTCTCAAGCTCTGGCATATGTAATAGTTACATAGGGAGAAAATAGAAATTCCAGATATGGAGACACAGGCTGCCTGGATCAGGACCTTTTAAGGGTGGGGCCCAGCATCCATGGCCTTCACAAGTTCCCATGTGATCCCTAAGCACAAAAGATTTGCAGACTCTACTCTAAAACGCAATATCAAGTTTCTGTTGGTTGGTGCCTACTGCTCCTACCTTTACCAGATTATTTTACTGCTGGTTCTAGCTGCCAAGAGTTTAGAGCACTGAGTCTCAATCTTCCTAATGCTGTGACCCTTTAATACAGTTCCTCATGTTGTGGTGACCCCCAACCATAAAATTATTTTTGTTGCTACTTCATAACTGTAATTTTGCTACTGTTGGAAACTGTAATGTAAATATCGGTATTTTCCGATGGTCTTAGCTGACCCCTGTGAAATGGTTGTTCAATTCCCCCAAAAGGGGTCATGAACCCACAGGTTGAGAACCACTGGATTAAAGGACACTGAGGAAACGGAAGTCAAAGAGCACCGCAAAGACAACTAAAATCAATGATAAATGAGCAGAGAACGGTGGCTCGTGCTGTAATCTCAGCACTTGGGGGCTGAAACAGGAAGACCTTCCATGATTGCCTTGAGACTAAGATCAGTCTAGGCTGCAGTAAAGACTGTATCTCAAAAAGTAAAATAAAATAGAAAAGAAGTGGATGAGTATATGGTGTTAAACAAAACACACACCAGACTTTTTCCCAGGCCAAAGTGAAGTAGCGCTGTCATAAAATTTTTACTGTTAACAAGTTTAACAGACTTTTTAAAAATTTGTGCTTTTTTTTCATAGCTAAGAAAGTATAAAATATTATCTTTGAAATGTCCCTGTGGCTATTTCTTATTCAAGATAACATCACAGAGAACAAATGAAAAAGAGCTGATTGTGAAAAATTATCTGTGAGAATCCTACTGGGAAGAAAAATCTTAAAGAGTCTAGAGTTCAAGAAGAATCAGCTAAAATAATGTTCAGAGCAAAATTCATCAGGAGGAAATGAAAGTTTACAACCACGTGTAATACTCAAAATAAATAGAAAGAGTCAATATAAGTATGCCTTTTTTTCTTGCTTTTAGAAAAAAAAAATCAGGAAATCTGAAGTCTGTGCCAGCCATTCCCACCACTCCTGACATGATCAATGGTCTTTCTCTGACTTCTGTAGAGGGCTTCTCCCTTCTCCCATTCTACTTCCTGAGTTATCCAGAAACATATTTGCACATCTGGATGCTCATGTCAAGCAGTGGGCTTGGTTAAGTGGCTGGTATCAAGGACTGCGTTCTAATGGGGTGAAACTTGGGTATTGATGAAATAAACCTACCCAATAAAGGAAGATTCAAAATTCAGGAAACACCAGTCCAACCACCAAGAGCACAGTACCACAGACCCTCACATTTGTAGAGAGCTTCCTGTGTATCAAGACAACAGAAAGCCCAGGAGTAAAATAAAAGTCTAGGGGGAGCAGCTTTTCATTGCAATCAGATTCTAGAACAGCTGGGGGTAGGAGTGAACATTGTATCAATCGATTTTCTATTACTGTAACAAAATAGCTGAGGCTAAGTAATCTCATAAAGGGAATTCTATTTAATTCATGGTTTTGAAGGTTCAAGGGTACAGCTCTGGCATACATTTGACTTTGGGAAAGGTCTCATGGCAAATGGTATCACAATGGTGACAGCATAGGCAGGAGAAAAAGAGAGCGTCAAAAAACACACTCTGCTGAGGAACTGAGAAGGAACAACAACAACTTCCCGTCAAACTCTGTATTAGTCAGGGTTCTCTAGAGTCATGGAATTTATACACACATATATATATATGAAAATGTATATATATATATATGTACATATATTAATATATGTGTACATATACATATATGGAATTTATTGAAATGACATGACAGGCTTCAATCCAACTAACCCAACAATGGCCAGCTGTGAATGGAAGTCCAAGAATCTAGCAGTTTCTCAGTCCCACAAGGCTGGGTGTTTCAGATGCTCTTCTGTATAAGCTGGAATCCCAAAGAGGTAGGCTGGCAGGGTGAGCGCAAGCAGGCGAAGAACGAATGAGTTCTTCTATTGTCCTATAGGCCTCCAGCAGAAAATATGGCCCAGATTTAAGGTGTGCTTCAAGATCCAGATCAAAAGCCTGTGTCTTCCACCCTCAGGATCCAGAACAAAGGCCTGTTGTGTTCCTGCCTTAAGATCCAGACCACAGCTATAGCCTCCATTTCTGGACTGTAGTTCATTCCAGATACAGCCAAGTTGACAACCAAGACTAGCCATCATAGTCACCAACACTTAAAGTTCCACTACCTCCCGACATTACCACACTGAACCCCAAGCTCTCAACATTTGAACCCTTGGGGGACAGACTCAAGCCCTATCCCCATAACAGCAGGTCAATATCCCCAGGCACAGCACTGCAGCAGCACCTGGCTCCTTAGAACACCTTCAGCTACCCTTCATTATGTGTCCACCGAAGGGACTTTCGTCTCTGGTGCTGTTTTCTTTCTTAGCTACCTCTGTTTCTTCATCCAAATAATGAAGTTTCCGTTGCATGGAAGATTCTCCTAAGAGCCAGAGTTAGCGGCAAGAAAGTATTAATTGTTTATGTCTCCACCCAATTCCCAACTGGAAACTGCTGGAAAACAACCACTTACATGTTTAGTCCACATTTTAGAACTCCATGTCTAAAGAACCAAAACTTATTGATTTCTCAGCTCTGCTCTCCCATAGACTTCTCTCCTTCAGCAAAGTGGCAAGATTTTCCCTTTCATTTCTTTGGGTCCAAAGCTTTAGAGACAATCTCAATTTCTCTCTTTTACTCTCACATCCCATATCGCAAGTTTGGCTTCCTCTACCTTCAAAATACAAGCAGGAACCAGTCAATCTATCAACTTCACTGCCACCATGACCCAAGCTGCCATCTTTTCATCCTGAGTCATTGCTCTCTAGTCTCCAAATAGCTTTCCTGCTTCTACTTTCTGTTCTTATAGTCTCAGTACGAATGCAAAACTGTTACTTATATTCTAATGTGTTGGGTTGTATCTGTAGCCTGCCATCTTTCAATCTTCTGATTCAAAATGAATGCCAAATGGCTGGATCCCACTGCCTCGCCTAACAGGTATCTTGCTTGAGCCCCACCCCCCCCCATACACATCTGCAATTTTATTATCTATCTGCACCACACTTGACAAGAAGCCAGGGGAATCCAGAAACTCATCTACTTTCTGCACTCTTATATCCTCTCCACATAGAGCAATGCCCTGCATGCAGGGTGCTTGATGAATATTTATCAGATCAATGAACTGATTTGAAATGAGTACTGTTTTTCCTTCCCTATCCTCAAGTTCCTGGATCGGGAAAAACCTTAATCATTTCCAGTCACCTCTTCAAGGATTTTACTCAACACACTTTGGAGAGTAGGTTCCTATAGCAAATGCTCACTATACTTTACTAGCTGACTAAACAAACAAGTGAATGGACAGATGGGCGGTGGAATTCCCCAAGCCTCTACCCACTGGTGCTTCATGCTTACACCTATGTAACTAATTATGATTTCTTTAGCAGCAATTGGCTTTCAGAACATGAAACTCTGCCCCTGCTCTAGTTGACAACTGGATCTGTCCTCAGTACATCCAATTTGTGTGACAGCCTCCTTTGCTGCAGGCAGAGAACACTTTCCAGTCTTTGGTCTCTACCCATACCCTTGCAATACCTCCCCACTTTCCACACCACTTTCCCCTGAGTAATTTCTAGAAAACTTAAGATATCAGTCACTAAGTGGCTTGCTTACATGTGCGTTTCAATAAACATATTGCGTACACCAAGATAAGTCACTTAAATATAAGTCATGTAAATATGAGATGTGACGTATTCCCACAAAATATTTGCCACCAAATTCTCAATCCATGACACGACCATCTGTGGAATCAAATGTGGCCTCCAGGTCCTTTGCTAGAAGCGTAACACCCCACAAGTACAAGAGCATCCAACTAACCCCAAAAACTCATCTCCCTGAAAGAAAATAATCAACTAGTTGATCAGTCAACGTCTGTGCCCAGCACTCCAGTGTGTTTTATGGAGTAAAAATAGAGTATCAAGCTGTGTGAAACAGTGAACAATGTAGTGGAAGTCCAACTTCTTTGTTCTGTCCCTCCTGGAATCCATTTTCCATCCTGGTTTACTTTGGGGGAAATGCATCTGTCACCCACTGTTTCTGATGAACTGGGACCTACCTTCAGTCCAGAAGAAGGATCAGTCAGAGCCAGCCATCCAGCCATGGCCAACCTATACATTATGGGTATTGGTGGGTATAACACATAACATCCAAGCCAACCCAAAAGGAGTTAACACACCAGTAAGCTGCAGTAGTCAGGCTGGACTCCAGAGCAGATGACCTGGATTTAAATATGACTCCACTCATTGCCAGATGTAAGAACTTGGCACGTTATCTATTCTTGGGTGGTTCTGGGTCAAGGAAGATCATTCCCTGGCCTTAGGCCTGTAAGATGGCTTAACATGATGCATGCAAAATGCTTAAAAGTCATACCTTATGCCTATTAAAGATTAGTTGGTGGATGCTAATGAGCTCTGTTGGGGGAGATTTGGAGAGTGTCTTTCTGCCATGGACATCTTGCTAACACATGGCAAGAGCCTGAATTAAGTCAGACCATAGGGAAACAGAGCCAAGAGATTAGAGGAGAGAGGGAGCCTGGCCCAGAAGTTAAGCTGCAGGATCTAGAAGTGGCTGAAGCCATCTGCACTCTGGAATTTTTCTGCTATATAAGCCAACAAGTACTTTTTTTGTCCCGTAGGGTAAATTTGGTTCCTATCTCTTGCCTAATCCAGGCAGCAACTCCAGGTAGTAATAAGTATTAAGTGGGTGTCATATGTATCAAGGGATCGTGGAATCTGCCCAGCATGGCCTGTGATGGTTCATAGTGAGGAGGGGAGATCACACGCCACAAACTCTGACAGCCCCAGCAGCTGAATCAGAAAATATCTAGGAAGAAATTCAGATATATTTCCCTAGAGGCAGTATATTTTTTTTTTCATCAAAGAAAAGTCACCTTCTAGACATGTTTTTAAGTGCCATTTCAAAGATTTTTAGAAAAAAAAAAAAAAAAAAGACTGACCCCTTCTGAGAGCTGGGGTCTGGAACACAATCTATGCTCCTCCTGGTTGGAAAGGATAATTCTCAAGCCTGCCAAAGTGACTCCCAGACAGAGTGAAGAAAGGCCTTTGGTTTTATATCTGATAACCATGTCAATTGGATGTGCGGGCATCTTTACAGGGGATAACTTGAAAGGGATTCCTTTCAGGAAATTAAGAAGGCACAAAACCATTGCCTTATCCGGAAGTTCCATGCAGGGCTCTATGGAATCCTTCAGCCATGAGTTAGGGAGCTGGCCTCCATCTAGAATTACTCATTTTCACTGTAACTCCCCTCTAGAGCTTTTGGGGAGGGAAGCTATGAAACACCTCCCCAACCCCTTGCCTTTTTTTTTTTCTCTCCCAACTCAGTTTTTCCACTTCTCAGGCTTTCTTTGAAGAAATCCAGCTATCTCTCATTTTTTTCCAAGTGGAACAGAAAAGAGAATTCATCTTTTCACAAGGCAGCATGGTGCAGGTTGTGTATAGCTTGACAAAGCATCATTACCTAGCTGAGGATTCAAAGTTAGTAAGAGCTTTTTCTGGAACAAAGGCAGTTGGCATGAGACCATCCAGTGAGCAGGATGCAAAGGGAGAGAAATGTAGAGGCAGCCTCTCTTCTTCCAAATTACTTCCATTTTTCCTCCTGGAGCACTCAGTGGAGGCACCCTCATTTAGAAAGTTCATTACAGTTTTATTACCTTAAAATTGCCAAACAACCATAAAGGAAATATTGAAAATGGAAATGTCCACTGTATTATTCTTAAGGTTAGTATCTGTTACCAAATTCACTCTCATTTCATTAAGGTTCCAATATTGAGATTGTAGTTTGCTAAATAAAAGAAATTAAAGAGCTAAAAATATCCAGAAAATTCCCTTTAAAAAAAAATGTGCGCATGAGTGAGTGTGCTTGAGTGCGTGTGTGCACGCATGTACACATGTAGAGGCCAGAAGGGGATGTCAGGTCCTGTCTTCAATTGCTTCCCTCCACACCTACCCCACCATTCTCTACCAGTAACACAAACAACAGAACTGTTGTAGCCCCTCCCCCCCAGAAAAGCTCAACCGTGATTATTCAGTCATGGAAGTCAATGAAGGGTCAACTGCTCGTGTCTAGCATTAGTGTGAAAATCTGATCAACCCTCCTGAAGAATCACCTTTCTTTCTCTCAATATTGCTCTAGTAGTTGTAGGTTGAAACACAGTAAATTCTTTTCTCATTGTCTTGCTAAATAATCAGTCAGAAGAAAGAATTAGAGAGGTAGCTGGCAACATGCCTGTGATATCTGTAAACTATTGTGTGATAGACTTTTCCTTGGGAGCTGCAACGCACGCACGCACGCTCGCACGTACCCACGCACGTTCGCACGCACCCACGCACGCACAAACACTCATCTATTTATCCCAGAAAGGAAACCAATGATAAAGCAAAGTATTGCGCCAAAGTCAAACTTGGTGAACCAGTTAGTTCTTATTGAGATAACTAACAGGACCATGGGTGAATGATTACTTACAAGAGCTAATAAGATGACTCAAAAACGCAACTACATTGCCAGAAGTTTCACCCCAACCCAGGTCATAACTAACCAAAGGTGCAATCGTGTAGCTCTCTATACAATCTGCGGGCAGCTCAACATCCTGAGAAACGTCTTCTTTGCAGGTGGACTAGTCAAAGACTCCTCACCCATCCAGCAGCTCCTTCTATAAAGCTGAGGAGAGGCCTTCTAGAATCTTCCAAGTTTCCTCTTTCCCAGACATGTGACCTTTTGTTTACCTTCTGAGTCCAGTGGGTTTCTCCCTCCCTCCCTCCTAGAGGGTATGTTTCTATTTGAAGGAAACAGCCATATAGCATAAGATGTGACTGTCATGGAGCCCAAAAGCCATGCTATGACAACCCCTGATATCCTCTTGTAAGGATGCCCCCCGCCACTAACGTTAAGTAACTCATGTCTGGCAAAGGCGGTGCCTTGGGCACAGACAGCCTGAGGCTAATGCCTGGCAGTCTCTTGGCCTGGGATGGAGACCATTTGCAGTTTAGAATAAATCCATCCCAGACTAAAAGTTCTATGAATATAGAGCGGTGATTAGGCAAGATTTAAAGGAAAATAAGTGGGCCCTTTCTTGCCAGATGTAACTAGTTTATTACTGCTAAATTACGCCAAAAATAAAAGCCCTGTGCATTCGCCGCGGACCCTAGCAGATGCTTTCAATATCCTTCTTGTTGCGGTGTTGAGTCCCTTTAAGGCTGCCAGGTTCCTTCGATTGACACGGCCCGGTAAATCTCAGGCCCATCAAAACCAATGTCCTCCCTGTTCATAAATATGTTCCTTTTATTGTCGTGAAGTAAAATTCACAGACAGCACATCATATCTACTAAAAAGAATTAAAAAAAAAAGACAAGTAATGACTCAAATGAAATATCAGAGAGAGATACAAGTAACAATTAGAACCTCTGGTCTGAGGAGAAGTAGAAGGCAGTGTTCAAGAGCTGCCTCTTTCTATGCTGCAGACTCTACAGGATCGCCGAGAATGCACTTGTATCTCAGATCCCACAAGAATTTGAAATGCATCTGAAATGTTGTGCCCCTCCCCTTTGGCTGTTTTCAAGACCGGATTTCTCTGTGTAGCCCTGGCTGTCCTGGAACTCACTGTGTGTAGACCAGGCTGGCCTCGGGGTCCAGAGAGCGCAAAATGCAACCTTAAACTGTTGATACAGCTGTTTTATTCATGGAAAGTTGAGTGCGTGTTAAATTATACAGAGAACTCTCGGCCTTTAGATGTAAAACAGAAGTTGGGTTTTAGACTCAGATAATTACAAACATGCTTTTCACCTACACAAAGGTCAGGAAGTTTCAGGTGTGTGGGCGAGAGGGGGGGGGGTTACAATGTAGGCTCACTGCACACTGCAGGTAAGTTGTTAGTCAGCTTTCCTTTCACTAAGAAAATATCTGAGCTAACTAAATGCTACTTAGGAAATTCTTACTTAGGCTTGCAGTTCTGATCTACAGTTTTGGTCTATGGTTTCTTGACCCTCCCTGTTGCACTGAGCTTTGCAACAGCATAGCATAGCATGGCTTGAACACACAGCGAGGGAAGTCATTCGCCTCAAGATAGGTAGCAAATAGAAGGCGGCAGGGTTGCAGGATGAGTTTGCAGTAACATTCCCATGACCTAACTCTCTTCTACTGGTCGCTCTCTCCTAATGGATCCACTGTCTCCCAAAACACCACAGGCTGGAGACAGAGATTGGAGGACATGGGAGATCTAAAACTATAACACTGCGATAGTTCAGTTCATCCCGGACATTACTCCTGATTTTCCCGAGTCCAGGGAGTCAGAGTGCTCACACCCACAACTTAGAACAGACGTGATCAGCAGTGATCAGCAGTAAAGGACAAGAGAAGCCCAGGAGTCGTGATGAAGAAGGCCCCCCAGACATTCAGGAGAGCTGCGTGGAACACATGCTCCACCTGTGCTGCAAGTGGGGGACCCTGCAAAGCAGCCCACCACACATTTTATACCCCACGGTGACATGGTATACCAGAATAAAGTATCCCATTTTTTTTCTGGGGAGTGAGTGGAATACAACCAGGGCTATTTTGGCCAGCTCCTCCTAATCTCAGGATGCTGCATTCCCAATACATCCTATCTGGGCCAATCCAAGAGTACCTGGAGAACTGTTTTACAGTCATGTAGTAAATATTAATAATTAATAAATAGTTATTAGGGCGGCAGAAGTATCCCTGAACCCGCCACTTATAAGTAAGCACATACAGACACCTGTTGGATCTTAGTAAGCCTTCAGCCTGGGACTGCACATCTTAACCCTCTAAGCTAGCTTTCTACTCTACTCCCCCAGATAAAACCCCATAATACTTGCATGTTCCATATGGTCTGGTCCTCAGAGCATGCTGCTCCTGGCCATGCGCTTTTCTCCTCCATCTTAACCCATCATGTCTCTCCTTCCTCTCCTCTCCCTCTTCCTTCCTCCCTCATAACTTCTCCTTTTTTCTTCTCCTCCCGCAAAAGCCCACGAACCTACCTCTCTCCCTGCTTCAGTCCCAGCCAAAGTAACTTTTAATTAACCCATCAGAGAAATGGATAGCAAGCAAGATCACATAGTATCACCTGGTCCACGTGACAGTGTCCTCGTCTGGGGAGTGACCAGACTTTATGGGGAGCCAGTAAATAACAATTAATTACATAGAGTTTTAGATCACCCTGTCACAGTCAGGAGATAATTCTTTGTCCTAGCAGACAAACCCCAGTACACTGGGGACATGTAGCATCCCTGGCCTTTGCTCACCACTGGGATTTCCAGTCTCTCATTCTCTTATATATTTGGTTGTGAGCCTAGCCTTTAACGGCTGAGCCATCTCTCCAGCCCAAGTCTCTCATTCTCAAACACAACATCCAACATTCTTTCCAGGAATCAGGCAGTTCCATGGAGGACACTGTGCTGGTCTCCGCGCAGTTCTCTAGCAAACTTATCTTCAATTAAGAGCAATGGACGATCTACTTTTACAGTGGACAGAAACATGAAGATGCACCTTAATATCTCCTCTTTTAAAATAAGAAAGTGACCCTCGGAATGGGTGATACCATGCAGGTATTCAGTGGCATACTTGTTGTAGCCATACTGGGTAGGTCTTCTGAGTCTTGTCTGAGTCCCACATCCATTCCTGAGTTAAATTTCAAAACCTGAGCTTTTTTTTTTTTTTAGTACTTATGATGGAAGACTTTTTTTGTAACCACTACAAATATCAGGGCGGGAACACTCATTTTATTTGGTACACCATTTCAGAGATTTCTGGGCCAGTGATGAAGTGGTACATCATGATAGGGAGACAAACTTAGCTCATGCCATCCAGGGAGCAAAAAAGAGAGAGGAATGAGGCAAAACAAGACATTACCTTAGCCGGGTGTGATGGCGCATGCCTTTAATTCCAGTACTCGGAGGCAGAGGCAGGCGGATATCTGTGAGTTCGAGGCCAGCCTGGTCTACAAAGTGAGTCCAGGACAGCCAGGGCTACACAGAGAAACCCTGACTGGGGAGAGAGAGAGAGAGAGAGAGAGAGAGAGAGAGAGAGAGAGAGAGAGAGATATCACACCCTAAGGACATTCTAAATGACCTACTTGCTCCTGCTAGACCCCACCTCCCAAAGTTCCCAGTATTTCCCAAAATACCACCACCAGCTGAGGACCTAATCTCCTAAATATGAGCCTGTGGGAAGGCATTTCATATGCAAACCATAATCACACCTTCAAAGAATCTCTTTAAACAATTGTGTTTTATTTCACCAAGTTTTCAAAGGTTATGATACCACCTTTTCTTGCTTTCCCCTCAGTGGATACTGCTTGGGTAAAAAGTCATGTGAGGTACTTGACACAAAGACATTCAGTAGCAGGCATCAGATTCCTCTTAGCAACCCAGGGTGGTGGTGTCACTCTGTGCCTTTGTCACTGTTCTATTGCTATAAAGAGGCACCATGACCAAGGCAACTCTTATAAAAGACAGAACCTAATTGGTGGCTTATTTACAGTTTTAAAGGATTAGTCTGTGATCATCATGGCAAGAAGCAGACACCCAAGGCACTGAAAATGTTACATCCTGATCCACAGGCAACAGGCAGAGAGAGAGAGAGACACCGGGCCTGACTTGAGCTTTTGGGTTTGTTCGTTTGTAGATTTATTTATTTATTATGTATACAGTGATACAGTGCTCTGTCTGTATGTATACCTGCGTGCCAAAAGAAGGCACCTATTATAGGTGGTTGTGGGCCACCATTTAGTTGCTGGGAATTGAACTCAGGACCTCTGGAAGAGCAGCCAGTGCTCTTAACCTCTGAGCCGTCTCTCCAGCTCTGACAAGCTTTTGAAACCTCAAAGCCCACCATCAGTTACATACTTCCTCCAGCAAGACCACACCCACTTCAGCAAGGCCATGCCTCCTAATTCTTCCCAAACAGTTCCACTAAACTGGAGACCAACCATTCAAATATATAAGCCTATTGGGGGGGGGGGGTTATTCTCATTCAAATCATCACACTCTGGTTAATTTTGTCAATGTGACACATTGGGGTCATCCAAGAAGAGAAATTTTCAGTTGAGAAATAACCTCTTTTAGATGGTCCTAATGGTCAGTCTGTGGAGGCATTTTCTTGATTGATGTGAGACAGCCCAGCCCATGATGAGCAGTGCCACTCCTGGAATGATATTCTCAGGCATAAGGGATCAATGTAGGCAAGCCAATATACAGCAATCCTCCATGTTCTCTGCTTCAGTTCCTGCTTCCAGGTTCCTGCCTTGGCTGTCTTAGATGATGTACTGTAATTTGTAAGCCAAAAAAATTCTTTCCTCCCCATGTTGTTTTTGGTCAGTGTTTTATCACAACAGAAAGGCAAACAAGGACAGGAGCCACCATGTGTGCCCCCTTCATTTACCATTCCTATCTTAGCTGTTCTGTTTATTCATTTCTTGGTCAAACCAGAAAAAAAAAACCTCTAATATTCCAGTATGTCTACAAATTAAAAGATGTTTAGTTTGATCTTGTTGCAGCAGGGTCTCACAGTATAACCCAAGCTCAGTTCTAATTAGAGATGCTCCAGCTTTAACCCCCCTCCACCCCAGTGTTGAGACTGTAGGCATGCAACACCACTCCTAAATGAAGCTAGTTTTAACTAATAAAAAAAATTGTCCCCTTTAGGTCTTTTATGTTATTAAATAATGTAGCTATTGTATTGCTTAAGAAACCAGCTATAACTACATAAGGAAGAAGAAATTAGCATAAACCCACAGAGACATCTTGTTGGACTTAAAGGGATTTGAGGAAAACAATCCTTAAGAGATTACCAACTCGGGGATCCTGGAACCTCACTAGTACTCCTCGGTTTCTCTGACAGGCATGGGGTGGCCCTGCTACTAACCCACTCTTGTGTCTGGTTGGATCCTCGGAAGCATCGATATGAATTGTCCTACTCAAAACCAGTCACCCAGGACCAATAAGCAGACACAAAAAGAAAACAAGAGCTGGCAATCCACTCTTCAGAGGAAAGGTGACGTTTTAGGAAAGGCAGCAGGCAGCATGCTGACTGTGGTAATCAGCAAGACTGATGAACGAAATGGATATGAAAATATCCACAGAAGTCTGTAAGTACAGAAGTCTAAAAATATAGGTGCTAGTAAGATATAGAAATATGAAACAAAGCATTCACTTTCCTCTTCTAATTTTCCTCTATTTCAGAATCTTTAAAAACTCGGCATTAGATTTAAGGAGGATCCAAGCAAAACCAGTTATGAAACCTTAAGTACCTCTGAGATCTCGGTCAGCAGCCTTGTACTTCCTACTGGCTGGTAAGTGTGGGGCCGAACTGGCTTTCACCATGTCCACTCCCTCCTGCACTCTCACCACACTAAACAATATATGAACAAAGAAAGAGGAAAAAAGGAGAAGGAGGATGAAGAAGAGGAGGAGGAAAAGGAAGAGGAGGAGGGGGTTGAACAAGAGGGAAATACCATGGGTCTCAAGAAAACTCCCAGGCAAGATCTTTCTGGAATAGCCTGAGGCATTGAAATCTAAGAATCATTTTTGGAAAGTATCTGCAAATTCCCCTGGATGAAATCATGCTAATTGTGCTGAGCAACTCCTGATGCATTGATAGGAAATCCTTCCAAAATACTGATGGATTGGCCAAACACTTACAACCCACTTCCATACAAAAACAATATCCAAAGTTATTTTCAGCCAGTGGGTAAACAAGTCAACGTGTTGATCAAGTACATTTTTCATTTATGAGCCAATTGCTTGGGCATTACATAGTCAGGGCCACAGGCCATTTCAACCTTGCAAATGTGTTCATTAAATGTTCCTATTTCCAGGGGCAGAATCTGACTGTGCCTACACAGCTCATAAATATTAATATCTGGACTACACTTTTCCCTCAAATCCTCTTCCCCATAGATATCACTAAATAACTAATGGAAACACGTGACAGTTTGTAATTACTTTCTGTTTTTAAAAGAAAGGTATAAAATTCAGGTACCTGTGCCTGAAGCAATAATCTAATTTATATTTGTAAACTTATATCTTATAGTAGCACATGTTTATGCTAAAAGCAAGCTTAAGCTTGCATTAAATAACTTCAAATGACTTGGCTAGCACCTTGAAAGATAAATTGGCAGATGAAAGACCCCAGGGGGGAAGGAAGGAGAAACTGTCCATAGATATTTTTCCCCTCCAATTGTCCTTTTCAAAATAAATTATGGTCTATTATTTACCTCATCTACTAGGGATACTGCTGTGACAATAGATCTGTAACTTGTCCTTGACATGTATATCCAACTCAGTGACACTCTTTAGACTATAAAGAGGACTCAGGATAGTCCTCAGGGTAATTAGGTAGCTCTCATTTGCAAGTCTGATTTCACCTTCAAAAGCTTGGAAGGTTGCTGTATTTAGGTGTATACATCCTACAACACTCCTGGTATTTTCATTCACATCGGATGAAGGTTGTGCACTTGCCTCTTTCTCCTTGAAACCTGTTAACCTCACCTACCCCACTGACCTTTCAAAGTTATATTTATAGAAAGACACTTAGTTTACCAATGTAATAGCCCCACATCTTTAATAACTTATAAAAGATATGGCTAACAAAAGACCATGTCTCCGCCAATGAATTTATTCTCAGCAGTCAATAAAAGTACAGTGAGTAAGAATTCCCCTCCCAATAGCTTGAGCCTGGATGGTTTCCCAAGCTGGACCACAATCAGAATGAGATCACTCTTAAAGTTCACTCCTTCTATAAGCATTATGCTCCCCCACAGAAATATTTTTGGCTTAGATTATTGCCACAGACTATTTAATTTATACACGAGAATGCATTGCTCATAGTTGTGGGGGCTGGGAAGACCCCAGAAGTGGTAGAACATTCACTGTCTGATAAAGGCCAGTTTCCGGCTCATGGATAGCATCATGGCACAGCTGCCACTCACATAGCAGGAAAGACAAGCTGGTCCTCCAAGAGCTGGGGATACAGCTCAGTGGATAGAGCATTTGCCTATCATATATGATGGTCTGAGTTCTGTCTATGGTCAGCACCATATAAATCAAAGTGGTGGCTCATGCCTGTAATCCCATCATCCAAGAGAGGAAGGCAAGAAGAAGATCAGAAGGTCAAGGTCATCCATGGCTACATAGTTTATATGTTGGGATGCTAGCTGTGAGTGATGGGCAATTATCTGTAAGCTGGCTCCACGAAGAGCCCCTTTCTTCCCACTGACCCAAGAGTCATAGTGATAAGGACCCAAAGCAGGCTAGAACAAGCACGCACAGTTCTCTGGAGCATTCTCCATAAGGGTACTTTGCCAATCACAAGAGCTAATATTCTCCCAAGTCCCTGCCTCCTAATACCATAACCCCGAGGCAAGTGTTGCAACATATGAATTTGAAGAGGGCTCAAACACTCAAACCATATCCACCTTTCCCCTCAGTTTCCCTGCCCTGTTCTCATATGCTTTTGTGTTTTCTTCCTTCCGGCTTTCAGTCACCCCATCCTCAGCTCTCCTTTGAGTCAAGTGTCTCTGCATGTAGTGAGCGTGTCCACTGACATCATTGTATTGATTGTCACATATTAAGGGAGAATTAGAATGGCCGGAACTGCACATTCACCTCAGAAAACTGTCAGCTTCTTTTCAGCCTTACTGCCCACCATCATCAGCCTGACCAGACAAATCCACGAACATGTCACTTCCTCATCTGTGGAGTTATCTACTTCCCATGGATGGAGACAGCAGAACATACCTAAAAAAAAAAAGAAATCTTAAATGAAAATGGGTAAAGACTCCTACTTGATTCATGTTTGAGGACAAGTTATTTTGGTATTTATTAAGGACAATAAAGAAGACTTTGTCCCCAAATGGACCACCACAACAAAGTTTATCCAATAAAGAAGAGGAGTGGGCACTCATACCTACCCCAAGAGCAGGATAAAGGGACAGTGGATGGAAATTGTTAAGAGAAAACATGAGGATTAAGAAGGATTCTTGCAAAATGCAGGCCAGGGAATCCAGTGGGATAGTGGGAGATGAGAAACATTGGCCATGGAGGTGATCTGGTACCAGAGTGGGGGATTTCGAATTTGGGCTAAACCCATTTAGAAGTATTCTTGCTGTTGAGGACAAGACCCAAGGAGATCATAGTCACAAAAGTTTTGAAGAAGGCTGGCTACAGTTGAGTTAGAAAAAAACGTTTGTCAATAACCACCCCTTCCTACTTACAGAATTTCTCTCCAAAACCCTTCTCTGCTCAAAACTTGGAAAGTTTTGTTCTTTGGTTTATGTGAAGCACTGTTTTGCTTTGAAATAAAATGGGGGCAAATAAAGTTGACGACAAATTTCCTTGTGAGGAAGCCCTTCTGTGTCTGTGATGCAGTTTAGAAGGATGACCTCCTACCTGCAATGTCCCCATAGCACAGCCAGAAAGAGCTGAAAACAGGAATTTAGCACGGAGACCCAAGGGGTTAATAATACCATTTCAGGGCCGCCCTCTAAACAACACAGTCAATTGTTTTTCCTGCCTCTACAGAGGGAACAGCTTACTCTACACTGCCCCAGCTATTGCAAATGCATCACAGTAAAAGGCTTCCCTATGAAAATATTCAGAACTATTTAAAGTAACTGCAAACATGTGCAGACCTGCTTTGTTGCATTTTCTCCCATCATTACGGGGACATGTCTGTCTGGTTGCCACTGTTTTCTACCCTTTGGCTGTGTTTCACAGATAGATTTTTACTGTGGTTTTTGATCTTCTCCTCACCTCAGAACTTTCAGAATTGTTTTTTTTTTGGGAGGGGGGTGTTGACCACAGATGTGTTTCTCAAAGTGTGCTCTATGAATTCTCTTTGGTAAGCTTAACATTTTGCAGGTAGAGAGCCATTGGTGAGCCTTCCAACACTTAATTGATAGAAAGCCATTGGTGAATGCCTTCCAATACTTAAGTGAAAATATACAGCTGTTTCTTCAGCCTCTGCATCAGAACAGATGGTTTTCCTCATGTGGGTAATTTATATTTTGGTGTTACATGTATTAATTTACAAAGCATACAATTTACAGATTTATTTACCTATTTAAAAAATATCCCTTTTGATACAGAATCTATGCTTACATGCAGATTTCAAATATGACAAAGAGTTTAGAATTTAAAAATGTTTTAAAGTAGCATCAAAACATCTGGGTTGCTAGTGAGTGATGTTCTCATTCTCATCATGTATACATCTTCATGTCTTAGAAAATGAATAGGCCTGAAGAGATGGCTCAACTAGTAAAATGTTTGCTGTTTATTTGGGGGAAAGGCCTGAGTTAGGATACCGAGAACCCTCAGAGAAAGCCTGGCAATGTAGCAAGTGCCTGAAACCCCAGGGCTGGTTGGAGAAGAGTGGAGAAATAGGCAGATCCCCAAAGCTAGTCTAGCTTCAGGTTTAATGACACACACACACACACACACACACACACACACACACACACACACACA
>CAJQZJ010000366.1:194894-219244 GCA_907164525.1 Lophiomys imhausi | reverse complement strand
CACACACACACACACACACACACACACACACACACACACACACACACGGGGGCTAGGGAAGAAGGAGTAAGGAAGGAAAAAACACCTCATGTACCTCATCCTATCTAGCTCAGAGTATAATGTTATTGTGGATTGTTTACATAATGAATTTGTCTAACTTTCGTCATTTCCTATCAGGTTCTAACATTGTCATTTAAAACCTGGTAAATGCAGGATGCCATCTGGATTCTCTAGGAGGCAGACAGCAAGATAAGCAAAGCGTTAATAGAGGACAGGACTGGGCAGGGCAAGTCAGCAGCCAGTGATAAGGACTTAAGTCTCTGGCCAGCAGAGAGCAAAGCTAGCCCATAGGAGGTGTTCCTATCTGAACAGAAATAACTAGGCTCTTTTGCAGCCATCTTGTTCAGCTAAGGGCTTCCCCATGAAGAGAAGGACCTCTAGGGAAAGCTGCGATGGACCAGCGAGCAGCTAGAGGACGGCCACTAACCACACTCCTTCCAGCTGGCAGTCACTCCTTTCTGGAAGGGGAGACAAAGTAGTACATCGCAGTCTTGCCACAGATGTGATCCTGTTTTATTTTAAACAAGCAAGCAATCAAATACAGCCTTTTGGAAAGAAAGGGAAATTGCAAGACTAATAGAAGTAAATATTGCATCAGAATATGTAAATATGTACATTTTAACATCTCTGTTTAGTTTTTCTGATAGCATACACAAACATCTGTATGTTTGGCTTGTTAATATTTCTAATCATATTTTCTTCATATAAACACTCAAAGTATATAAACCTAGAAATATGGACAAGGCTTGGATTGACCAAAATGTGCAGAGAAGAAAACATAAGTTCTTTATACACAAACCCCTACTTTATTCTCAGATGAAAGCGTATCACATATATAAAGTGTTGAAACAGAAACATTGGTGTTGCAAAGACATACAAATATCCAATACTTAATAATTTTGCATACATAAAATATTTTGGAAGTGATTTTTGGAGGAAGATATATAGAACAGTTTTAGAGAAGTTACATGACTGTTTTTAAAGATTCAACTAATCAGGATAGTTATCAGAGCATAAATGTTAAGAAACCTCTTCAAAATTATTTGGAATTTTTACAAATTCTTTCATAACTTACAGTGGTGTCTTATATTTATACTTTCTTGTAAGTACTGAGGAAATTGATGTGCATTAATTATCCGTGGACACCAACTATTGGTGAACACATCATAGTTAATGTTGAACATCTGCATTAATATCACATAAGCCTATTAATTAACCCCCTTTGTGTGGAATGTTTATGGTGCATGACATTTTCCAATATTTTCCTCGAGATAATGTGAAAGTTAATGAGAACCACACATGTGCATCAAGAGGAGAGCAGAGCCTTTATCCCCATCTTATTAAGTTTCTCCAGATGTGATAACATTGTCCTGTCTCCAAATGGCTTTCTTTTTTATTATCACTTTAAACTAATAAGATTTAAAATTAGAAAACAAAGTAACACAAAGAACTTCCTGAACTTTCATTTATTTTTTTTTCTCTAATGATCTTTGACTTCCTGTGGGTGGAAGATTGTGATTGCAGACTAACTATACATGGAGGGATATTTTTCCTGCGCATAAACCTGAATATTTTCAAGTTGAGAGGTAAACCAGGTCCAGACTGTATGGAACATTATCTAAGCCATTTTAAAAGCCTGTCTGCAGAACACCAACTAAATGTCTGTAATATACCAAACGCCTCTGCGGCTACCTTGTCAATTAATCATTTATTTACTCAGCTCGTGTTTAGTAGGGTTCTTATCTAATAGGGAATAGAAATACAAAAGTGAATAAAGCCGGTATATTTCTTCTTTTTATTTTTTAAATATTTATATTTATTTATTTTTAGGTATTTATAGGGTGGTGCTAAGAACAAACTCAGGGCTTTTGTGCATGCTAGGGAAGCATTCTACCACTGAGTTATATCCCTGACCGCATGCTGACTTTCTTGGGATCTTTTGCTCTAGCAAAAGAGGTAGACATGTAAGATAAATCCCCTCAGTCATCTGTGCTGCATGACAAACTTTTACTTTAAAGCTCCATGTAACACAATGATCACTTATCTTTACATTTGTTGGTCTGCGAGTCAGCTAAGGTAGTTCAACTCCATACATCCCTCATTGTTCAAGGAGCCAGGTGTGAAGAAACAAGGTCCCACACATGCACACACTTCACACTTCTGCCCGCATTTCAAACTATTAACATCCCACTAACTAAATCAATTCATGCGTCTCAGTTAACACCGATGGGGTAAGCATACCTTGTCTATTGTATTTAACAGAGAGAGATTAAACCACTGAAGACTTACCCAAACTATCTCAAATAGCAGTGTAATTAAAACTTGATTGTGCAGTGTCATGAAGATGAATGTGCTTGGCCAGGATCCTACAGGAGGTATGCTAATCACCTTCCATGGCTGTGATAAAACACCAAAGAAAATCATCTTGAAGGAGAAGAGATTTATTTAGAGCAGTTTCAGAGATTTGGCTGTGTTGTTTCTGAGTATTAGGTGAGATAGAACATGGTGGAAAGGAGGCTGAGGTAAGCAAAGCTGCTCATCTCCTGGCAGTCAGAAAGCAGAAAGAGAAGAAACGACCAGAGACATGGTATAGCCTTTCAGGGCACACGCCCTCTTGAGGACCTATTTTCTCCAGTCCGGCTTCATTTTCCACCACTTCCCAATAGCACCATGAACTGGGAACCAAACAACAAGAGGGCTGAATCCTGTTTGGGGGCCAGAAATATTTCCCCCAAAACAAGAGAGATGATCTGAAAGCTAGACAGGAAACATATACAAAATACTTCCACATCTAGGGCTCAGGGAACATTGAAGGAAATGGGGGGAAAGGCTGTAAGAGCCAGAAAAGAGTTTGCTGTAAGATTGTGTCTCCTAGGAATGTCAGACACGGTACTGATAAAGTCTCACCAACATGACTGCCCACACATGTGGTGAACAAGGATAACACCAATGGACATGCCACAGTGGATGGAGGGAAAGCCCATGAGGCCTCAACCCTACACAAAGGACTGTAGGCAAATGAGGAAAGCTGGCCATGGAAGAGGAAGGCTTCACCAGGGAAGAACACACCAATTGGCTGTCCAGGGTCAAATGGTTAACCCTGAAAATAAACATACAAGTAACAGAATGAGGACTGAGCAGGTTATACTTAGAAATAAACATGTATATACATATATGAATGCAGTAACAATTAATAAAAGAAGAGGCCATGCCTTTGAAGGAGAGTAAGGAGGGATATATGGTGGGTTTTGAGGGAGGAAAAGAAAGGAAGAAATGTTGTAATTGTATTATAATCTCAAAAATAAAAACAAGATGGGTATCACATTAAAACAAAACAAAACAAAAAAATAAGCTGGTAAAGGGAAGTGTGAGAAAGCCCCCAGGCAGGGAAGCAGTGGCCAGCATGATGATTTCAAAGCATAGAAAGAGGAGTGTTCTTCAGTGACAAAAGAGGAAGACCGGCCTGCCTGAAGCTGAAGAAGGGGCAAAGTAAGATCTTGCCGGGCCTCAGATCAATTCTGGAAATTGCTCTAACTGCAATGGCAGGAATGACTAGGAGTGGGTTTAAAGAAACACAAGTCATCAGCGAACGCTAATCAGCAGCACTGGAACAGAGCAAGTGTTGGTCTACTGCCTGCTTTAAACAAAGCTGCATTGGCATCCGACCACAGTTACTCATTTGTAGATTGTCCGTGGGTGCGTTTTGCTACAATGCAGAGCCAAGTAGCTGTGACACACATGCTAAACATTTCCCATCTGGCCCTTTAGAGAAAAGGTTTTCCAATGCTGGCAAAGAAAGCTTTAAGAAGAAATCGTAGCGGGAAAGGAGAGAGCCTTGTACATAGCTTCATGGAGCAGAGGACGATAGAACAGACCAGGTAAATGAGCCAGCAGAGGAAACAAGCACCTGACCCTCTAGTAGGAGTTCTTATCCCCATTTTAAAGGTTTCAAGAACATGGTAGACTATGGTACACAATCACAAATTCCTCTCCTTCATATATGCGTATCCCTTTGTAATGTGGGATCTCTGCTGCTTCCAAGAAAAGATGGGATACAATGGTCTTCAGCTTAAACTCTGGGCTGTCCTGGTGCATGGCTTTGGTCAACTATTTGTGTAGCAGAACTTGTCAGAGTTCCAACCTCAGTTGCAAGAGGCCTTCCTGTTCTTTCTCTCCCTCTCTAATCCTTACATTCCCATGAGGAGATGTGAGTGAGCCTTTTTGAAGATAACCATTCGCATGGAGACAGGCAATCAACATTGTCAACAAGGACCTCAGGTCCCAACCAGCTAACTGGCTCCTGCCACTCCAGTGAGTCCCCAGCAAGCATAGCCCAAGTTGCTGACTCACAAAACCAGGAACTAACAAAAAAGTTTTGTTTTTGTTTTTTTTTAAGTCACTAAGCTTTGGAGATGTCTGTAACACAGCAAGAAAAGACTGATGACCAAGGCCACGTGGCCATGTTACTCCATGTAGCAAATCTAGGATTCAAACCAAATCTGTAAGGTAGTAAGTCTTAATTAATCTCTCTCTTAACATCTAAACACAGAAAGTAACAGTAACCTATGATGCTGTGTTAGTCTCTTTCTGGTGATCTAGCTCAATACACTGATTTGTGTGATTTCAGAGTTGAGAAATACATTGTTAAAGGATTCTGATAATTTCTTCTCCTAGGAAACAGACTATATAGAACATAAAACCCCACCGCTAGTAAGTTGCCCACATATCAGTAGATGCCCCACACACATGTGTATACAGGCAACACTGATTGGACTCAGTAATTTATTAGGGGGGATATAAATATGGGAGGGGCAGTATTGGGGAACCCAGAGAGAATCAGAGAAGGGAGTGAGAAGTGAATATGATCAAGGTGCATTGTATAGGGGCTCGAGAGGTAGTTACGAATGCTTAAGCTCCTTCAGAGAATAGTTCAGTTCCTAACACCACTCAGGCAGCTCACAACTGCCTGTAACTCCAGGGGATCCAGCTCCTCCCTCAGGCCCCCTAGTTCACTGCACTCACATGCACATACCCACATGCATATACAAAAATAAAAGCTTTTTAAAAGGAGATACAGACATGCATGAAATTGTGTAAAAATAAATATTTTTTAAAATAGTATTCCAGCTTGCCACGTGTCTAACAATTCTAATACGTGCATGTTCATTGGCTGGCTAGTTGACTGGCTTGCTTGCTTTCTCTCTTTTCCATTTAAGTACACAACTTTTTTGTTTTGTCTTGTTTTGTTTCGAGACAAGGTTTCTCTGCGTGGCTCTGGATGCCCTAGAACTTGCTCTATAGACCATGCTGACCTCAAACTCACAGTGATCTGCTTCTGCCTCTGCCTCCTGAGTGCTGGGATTAAAGTTGTGAGGCACCACTGCATGGCTACACAACATTTTTATTCAACCCTCTACCAATACAGACTTATTGCTTTGGTATATTATACTATACTGGTTGGTTTCCAAATAACATTCCCAGGTTTTAACTCTCCAGTGTATAAATTTGTCATTGGATGGTTTTTTTGAAAATTAAGAAACAGAATAACTGCACTGCAAGTAAAATTAATGTGGCCAAGAACAATTCTTGCATGAACATAGTTGAAGGGAGGTGTTCCATTGGATAGCAGCAGTCAGTAGATAACAGAGCCAATAGACAATTGAAATGGCTGAAATCTTCCTTTACAGCTAAATTTATTTAATCTTGAATAGGAGAAAGACATCCTTAAAAAGAAAAAAAGAATCAAGAAAGGAAAATGATAAAGATAAATTTAGCATGCTGGACTCTAGGTCCATGTGAAGAGACATTTGGTACAAATTAAGAAAGGGCACCTAGCCCTCACCTTGCTGGGTTCTATCTCTTTACATCCGACAGTCTCCATGGGTTTTTGGTGAACCACATCTTCAAGCATTGCCTATATCCCTGGAACATTCTTATTTTTTCTTCTTCTTTTCTGTTGTCTGAGAAAACCTTCTCTCATGAAGCAGCTCTTAGTGGTGGAATGAAATTAAACAAACGTGTCTATTTCCTTCAAAGAAATTGAAACTGAGATCCCATTATTTCTGAGGGGGTGGGGCACTAGGTTAAAGGAATTTCCAGAAGCAATGAACATGTAGGTAAAGCACTTTCTGGAAAGTTGTGAACTCTCTCTATACCTAGTTTAATTTGGACACTGTGATGGCTATTTGTGGTTATCAGTCAACTTGACTACATCTGGAATTAACTAAAGCCCCAAAATGGAGTAGCACACCTGTGAGAGATTTTTGCTTAATTTGAAGTGGGAAGATCTACTTCTAATCCAGATCTTTGAGGCAGGATGACAAACCTTTAATCCAGATGTTTTGAGCTGAGAAAATCCTCTAATCTGGACCACACCTTCTGCTGGAAGCCTATATAAAGGACATAGAAGAATGAAGGTTTTGTTCTTTGCATGTTTGTTCTTGCCTCCTTAGCAAGTCCATTCCTTCACTGGCATTAAAGCCTACTTCTTTGGGATTCCACTGTGCACAGAAGATCAGCTGAGACATCCAGCCTCATGAACTGAACAACTACTGAGTTCTTGAAACTTCCATTCATAGGCAGCCATTGTTGTATTAGCTGGACTACAGTCTGTAAGTCATTCTAATCAATAACCCCCACTCTCTTCAGCAGTATATGAGAGTAATCATAGCTCTATCTTTGTCAACAATTTTGATGTAGTCAGTCCCTGAGTTATTATACTGAACAAAAATGGATTTGTATTAAGAGATTCATGGAAGGATTAAAGAGAATGGAAGAACCAAAGAGATATGAGGTCAAGCTTATATATACAAACATAAGAGAGAGAGAGAGAGATTCTGTAAGTTCTGTTACTCTAAAGAACCCTGATGAATACAGTTACACATTCACTAAATTTAGGAATAAAAGTCTCAAAGAGAAAAAAGGAGATAGAAAATAGGAGGTGATGTGATCAACTTCTAGTTGTAAGATTATCCTGACAATATGTTCATGTGAAGATTAGCTTAGAGGAATGTCACTTAGGCAGGGAAACTAAAGCAAGCAGTATGCGTGGTGAGAAACGAGAGCAATGGCTCAAAGGAGACTGAAAGAGTCCCAGGTACATGCATGTAGATATAAACTAAGTAAAACGGGAAAGAGTTGGCACTTAAAGGGGTGTAAGAAATGCCAGATTGAGATGTGATCATTATGGACATTATTATTCAAAGAGAGACTGAACTACTAAAATAACTAAAAACAAAAGACTGACCACATCAAAATGGTTGGCGAAGACAGAGCCACAGTTAGTCTCATACACTGCTAATGAGAATGGCAAATGCCACAACCTTAGGAAAACCATTTTTCAGCTCCTTTAAGGCTAACTATTCATCTACTCTATGACCCAGGAATTCCTCTTCTAGGTTTTTTAATCCAAGAAAAATGAAAACATATGTTCTCAAAAAGACTCATATAGGAATGTTTATAGTAGTCCTATTTGTAATAATCATAAATTGATTGGAAGGAGCCCAAGTGTCCATCAATTGGAGAATAGATAAACAAGTTGTGGTGTATTTATACCATAACAAAAATAGTTCTCTGTAATAAGAAAAATGAACTGCTAATGTAAAAACAACATTGATAAATAGTAAAAATATTATGTTGGGCCAAATTCTGGCAATCTGCAGTCCACAGACCCAATCTAGCTCACCATCTACTTTAAATAAATCACTATTGGAATTTGGCCACACCCATTCATTTCCATATTTTCTGTGCTTGCTACACCAACAGAGCTGAGAGTTCAGAGACTAGAACCACAAAACCAAAAACATCACTATTGAGTTCTTTACACAAAACATCTGTCAACCCTGTGAAAGAAAGAAAAAAAAGCACAAAACGTGCACACTGTGCTTTCCTTTGTGTGAAATACAAGAATAGACCCAGACAAACCCACATCTATTAGGTGATGTGTTAGTTGTGGTTCTCCGGAGAAAGAGAATAATAGGATATGCAGTTATTCTGAGAATTGAATTATATCATACAGAGGCCCAGAAGTTCCAGAACACGTCATCTACAAATGGGAGAAATGAGGTATAATTCCTAGTTTGAATCCAAACAGGAGACTGCTGGTATAAGTCATAGAATGCAAAAATAAAACAAACAAACAAGAAAACAAAACAACTATGTATTGATGTCCCAGCTCCCCAGCAAAAGGAGAGGGAGGTGGAAACTATTCCTTTCTCTGGCATTTTCTTCTCTTTGATCCTTCCATGAATCTCTTAATACAGATCCATCTTTGTTCAGCATAACAGTTCAAGCATTGGTCCCTTCTGAAAACACCCTGATAGACATACCTATAAACAAAGTTTTACTGAGTATCTGGGTATCCCTCATCCCAGTAAACTTGATATATAAAATCAGCCATCACACAGGAGGAGAGAATTCACAGAAAACACACAGAGGCACAATTGTGTGTGCACACACATGCTTCACATATTAGAGCATCTGTGTCGTGTTTGGTATGGTGGTTATACGTCTGTGCACAACCATTAAAAATCATTAGACTTAACACCTAAGACAAAGAAGTTTTATGAATAAAGAGACACATGTTTGGCTTTCCTGAAGCCATGGTCAGCCCCATGGCTTGACACAACACAAAGAATGTGTATTCTTCGACGTTGTAGCTGATGGCAAACCCTTGGGCCATATCTCCTTCTAGCTGTTCACAAAATTCCAAAGACAGCACAGCACTTCCGTGCTCTGAGCACTGGGGAGAAAGGATTTGGATAGAAGGATTCCTCCTTTTACAGAATTATTCCAGGATTCATGTGCCAGGGTGGTGAGTTCACACACCATTTGGCCCTGGTGACAGGTGCATCTACAGGGAGAAATCTGAGGGTGAGAACCTCATCCTGAAGCATACAGGTCCAGGCATCTTGTCCATGGCAAATGCTGGACCAAGTATGAATGGCTCCCAGTTTTTTATCTGCACTTCCAAGACTGGCTGGCTGGATGGGATGCATATGGTCTTTGGGAAGGTGGAAGAAGGCATGAGCATCCTGGAAGCCATGGAGCAGTTGGGTCCAGGAATGGCAGGACCAACAAGATCATCATTTCCAACTATGGACAACTCTAATTCTTTTGAGTTGCAGGCATCTTACCCAGCTGACCATTCCTTCTGTGGCTCAGGAGAGCCACCCCACCCAACACAATACCCTCTAATCTCTGCCCTCACTGAAGTTCTTTGGTTCCATATTTTCCTCATTCCCCTCCAAGTCTAGCTGGATTGCAGAGTTAAGTTTATGATTGTGAATAAAAACTAAATTTAAAAAAAAGAGAGAGAGAACACATATTTGAATCAATTCTGAAATAAGTTACCTACCATTACCTAAAGGCACAAGGTGGGGGGAGGCTCTAGGAGAATAATTTAATTCTAAGAATCAAATTTAAATCAAGGTGAAAATATTTATTTACTAAATTAACCTTCCTGCCTCACCCACCAAAAATTGAGTAAGAAAATCATTTATATGACATCATGAAATTTTCAGGCAATTATATGGAGGTATGTATTCTGAGTGAGGTAACCTAGATCCCAAAAGATATGGTATGTATTCATGTATATGTAGAAATTAGTGTTTAATTAAATGATAGACAAGCTCCACAAGAAAGAACCTATACCTGACACTGCTTAACTAACCCCAAACTAGACACTAAATGTCAAAAAAGTATCAATAAAATGACTCCTAGGGATATCCTGCTATACTCATAGATCAGTGCCTTATTCAGTCATCAGGGAAGCTTCCTCCGGCAACAGTGGGAACAGCAGCAGAGACCCACAACCAGACATTAAGTGTGAGAGAGAGAGTCTAAATGGGAGGTCTCTATCAAATCCTCCCCTCAGAGCTCAGGAAAATCCCTCTGAAGAAGAGGTAAAAAGAGAAAAAAAGCCAGAGGGGGTGGAGGACATCAGGAGAATGAGGCCCTCTGAATCAACTAAGCGAGGCACTTATGAGCTCACAGAGACTGAAGCAGCACGCACAGGGCCCACACGGGTCTGCACCAGGGCCTCTGAGTACATATTATAGTTTTCATCTTAGTATTTTTATGGGACTTCTGATTTTGTGCCTACTCTTGGGCTCTTTTCCTTCTGTTGGGTTGCTGTGTCCAACTTCGATATGATAGTTTTTGCTTTATCTTGTTATATTCTATTTTGTCATGTTTGGATCTTTTAGAAGCCCGTTCTTTTCTAATGAGAGACAGAAAGGGAATGCATCTGGAAGGGAGGGGAAGGGGGGAGGAGCTAGGAGGAGTAGAGGGAGGGGAAACTATAATCAGGATATGTTGTATGAAAAAAAATCTATTTTCAATTCAAAAGAAATCAGAAGGCCGGGTGTGGTGGCGCACGCCTTTAATCCCAGCACTTGGGAGGCAGAGGCAGTCAGATCTCTGTGAGCTCAAGGCCAGCCTGGTCTACAAGAGTGAGTTCCCGGACAGCCAGAGTTACACAGAGAAACCCTGTCTTGAAAAAAACTCTAAATAAATATAAAATTTTAAAAAATCAGAAAATCTAAATGTCCTTGTTTGCTAAGGCAGAACTTCCACTACTTTGACAACATTTGTGGAGGCACTAACCTTCTAGAAGCTTCCTACATTCCCGTTCAAGCTGCAGGTGTTCAGTTGTACCATCACAGAGGCCATGCCAAGCTCCATCCTTCCTTGTTTGCTCACCAGCCATACATCAGATACTCCTCAGCTATCACATCATTTCCAACTTTACCTGATAGCTATTATCAGGTAAATTTCCTGAAAGCTAATGGTGGTGGCTTTCTATTGGCTACCTAGAAGTCACATGAGTTATTATTACATCCCATGCTTTCATATGGCATGAATGGAGACTCTGTTTAAACAAAGAATGAGAAAGTCTTCCTTAATTGATCTATGTATCCTGCATGTCTCAGGTATTTTTGTAATTACAGAACTATATGCTATTTGTGAGAAATTATGTATTTCCAGAACAAAAGGACCAGACACTGATAAAATGGAGATGGCCTCAACAAGGTTCATTTGCCAGGATGCTGAGACACTGAGGAATATTTATTCCAGAATTCTGCTTTATCCAACCCCAGATGACCTCAATTTCCCCAGCCTTAGACCGATCCACCAAGGCCCACGTCCAGGATGGCTTCAAAGAAAGCTATGGATCCCAATTGACCTTTCAGACTGTCCCAAACTGGACTTCATTTGGGCCTACATTTTCAATATTTGAGAGACTGAACAAAAAATGTTACTATTAACTTGTTTAACCATTTTTTCCCATTTTATTTGTGTCCCCAAAAGGGTTTCCTGTATCCCAAATCAGCAGGAAGCAATTTTAAGAGAGCAACGCCCCATTCCCAAAAAGTGGGGTGGGTGATTCTTTGGTCATTTGATGGATTATAGATGTTGTTTAGGGAGATTGGTTACAAGCTGTTAAATGGTCTTGTTAAGCAAGGTGTAAGAGGTTAGACTCAAGGATTTCTCTCTTTCTTTTTGTTTCTCTATCCTTCTTTCTCTCTTATATAGAAGGAGAAGATCTGAAAAGAAAAAAGAGAAGGAATGTGGGTATATAACATAGAAATGATAAGATATAGGGTAGATTATTGAATCATCTCTACAACTTAGAGCTATTGCTATTCTCAGAATAAGGATATCTTTTGATACATTGGTATTGAATTTTTTATATTGATACAAAGATAAGGTTAATTTTTTATTCATTGGTATAGCATTTTATATTTTCATACACATATATGTATATTTCAACTCTTATATAAGGTATTGTGCCTATACAACTTATTTAAAAGTACAGGTTTGCTTCCAATCATTTTGTGGGTTGCTATTGCAATCTATTTAGGAGATTGGGTAATGCAGGTTGATGGCTGGCCAGTCAAGTTCCTGGTAATGTCAAATACTAGTCTTAATTTATCACAAAAATATTCTTACTAGGTCAAACAGGTAGTAAATGGTTAAAAATATACAGTTTGCCTATTCAAACATAACATAGATAGATAGATACATACATAGATACATAGATACATAGATACATGGATACATAGATACATAGATAGATATAGATAGATCTATTAATAAATAAATAGACGTCCTCAAAACCCTCAGAGGCATACAGAAAATGTCATTTGAAGATGTTTTTATTATTTTAAGAACTCTTTGACTTGAGACAGTCAGCTCCTGACAGCTCCCTTTGTCTTGGAAGGAGTCGGTGAACATCAAAAAAAAAATATCCATCAGGAGATAATTACTACTGGGCAGAAACCCCTACTCTCTCAACAGACTATATACAGTCCAAAGATGGACCAAAACTTAAATGCAGGTAAGTCGATGGCCTGATTCTACAAAGACAGAATGGGAAGATCCTTCTTATTTCCAGCTACATAATTAGTCTGTGAGATATGCTTGGCCAGAAGACGGAAGCTGATGCTCCAATGGTATCAAGAGATATTTGGGACTGTCTCAGCAGAAAACTGTCATTTTTCTGGAAGCTACTTCCCTGTACTTCCTACTCACTCCAATAACACTTTAACTCTTCTTAAGTCTTTGATGGGGTTGAAGACATAATATATATAAATTTTCAGTTGAACTTGAGTTGTTTAGAATTTAAAATGATATTTTAAAATCTAAATAAAATCTTTAAGTTTATAAATATAGCATATGATAGAAAATAATTAGGTTCAGAATTTTAGACTCACTAAGATGGATAGATGACTTTTTTTCTTCAAGGTTGCCTGATACAAATAGGCTAAACATTATGTATGTAACTTTTATATATTGTTTTTCTGATTGTTTCATATTGGTTATTACTGTATATAATTTTAAAAATGGCCTTTTTATTAGACAAAAAGAGGGAATTGGTACAATGATCTGTTATGCATTCTCAATGTTAATTAATTGCTCCCAGAGGCCTGTTTTCTGTCTGTTACCTTACTTTCTAACCATTGTCTCTGATTGATTGAATAAATGCTGAGGCCAGATACTGGACAAAGAGAGAAGTAGGCGGGACTGAGATGCTCTACCTTTTGAAGCAGGGAGATAGACGGGAAGGGGAAGCAAGAGAGAGGAAAGAGGAGACACACGGTGGGGTAAATGGATGAAGATCATTCCACATGGCTTGAAACATCAGCATAGCATGGAGAATAACAGTCCAAAGGCACATATGTATATGTTATAGGGTTTTATTTGGGGAATAGAATAAGCTAGATTAAATGGGCCAAGATTGCACAATCCAGGCTAAGGCATGTTAAAATCCATCAGGTGTCTGTTTGTTTATTTATAATGGTGAGTTAAGAGTTAACACCACCAACTAATTAACTATAATTTAAGTACTGGTAAATAGTTTAATTAATTAAACCTACAACTTTCTACCAATTTATTTCTAAGCTTTGGTGATAGATAGGAAAAATCAAACAGGAAGTCTCAAACGAACTATTTCAGGCAAAGTAAGCTTTGATAAACTGAAATCAATGAAGGCCTCTACCATGAAGAGGCCCAAGATTACACAAATAATAGAACAAAATATACAGTTCTTGTTTCCCATGGTTCATGCAAAATCTTAGAGAGGAGATACATTTTCAAGCCAGTTTTCACACTGTGTTCATGTGTATAGGGCAGTCATATGGGGTAGTTTGGGGCAACAGTGTTGCCAAGAGGATCTGTGTTAGCAACAGCCAGTGTTTTGCCTAGAGATCATACCTGAAAGAATTGGCATCACTATGTAGAACTTCCTCTGAGATCGGTGAGATGGTTCAACAGGTATTGTCACCAAGCTTGATGAACTAAGTTTAGTCCCCAAAACCTACACAATGGAAGGAGAAAAGCAACTCTTACAAGTTGTCCTCTGACCTCTACACGCATGCCGTGGCACACTTCTCTCTCTCTCTCTCTCTCTCTCTCACACACACACACAATCAATCAATCAATAGTTAGATAGATAGATAGATAGATAGATAGATAGATAGATAGATAGATAGATAGATAGATGTAAAAATATTTTTTCTGAGTTATCAATTTCACAAATTGATTTAAATCATGCTGTGCCTTTGTTTTGTTCAGGGATTTTTAATCATCTGTAATATAGCCCTCTGAGACTTTTTTTAAAATCATAATCATCATTTAGGTCCATTAGGTATAATTGGACCTAATTTTGCCTCACACAGGACTTCTAACTATGGTCAAGATGTCCACATCTGGGCCTGGTCTACAAAGTGAGTCCAGAACAGCGAAAGATACACAGAAGAACCCTGTCTCGGAAAAAAAAAAAAAAAAAGATGTCCACATCTTATTCCTCTACCAGGGAGAGGCCCAAGGCTACCTCACTCACTCCATTTGTTCGTCCAGCAAACATGACTACAGTCTCAACAAGCCACACAATAGGTTAGATATTTTTTCTCCTCGTCAGGAGAGTCCTACTCAGTCGAATTAACTTGCTAATAACACCATGTAGCATGGGGACCAAGTGCAAAAGCAGCTGGCCTTTGTTATTCCTGCTAGGCTGTCCATAGAAAGCAACCTACCTTGTCCTACTACCTTTCGATTCCTCACCAGGCTGGTGGCCAGGTCTTTGTTTATGTATCTGAATTCTCTGCATATTTCAGTGCAATTTTTGTGTGTCTGAGTTTAAACACACGCATGCACACATTCATAGATGGGGTGGAGTAGAGAACAAGAAATGGGGAGGGAGAGAAGAGGACAGACAGACACCAGGTGGGGGGCGTGGGGAAGAAAGGTATTTCAGGAATACTAAAAGTCTAGACCATGGTTTATAAATTGTCAAATCTGTGGAGACTAGAAAAATAATGTAAATGAGTAAAGTAATCTCATGTACGACAGCAAGCAATTGATCTCAGCCTCAGTGATAAAGACAAAACGGGGGCTTTTTTTTCCCTCACCTGCTGCCAAGGTAGGTGCTCAGTCCTTCAAAGGAAGCTGAGCTCAAGCATGGGATGAGGCCCTCACTTCATGGCGACTAGCACTGTGGTGAGGGCAGTCCACAACTCTGACTCCCAGCTCGACTGCATCTACTCCGCCCTCACCCTTCAGGACAACGAAGTGACAAAGTGACAGGCAAGGAGGATAAGATCGATGCCCCCATTACAGCAGCTGGTGTCAGTGTTGAACCTTTCTGGCCTGGCTTGTTTGCAAAGGACCAGGCCGGTATCAGCATTAGGAACCTCATCTGCAGTGTAGGAGATGGCAGGCCGCTCCAGCAGCTGGAGCCAGGCCAGCAGGTGGCCCTGCCCCTCTACTGCAGCTGCCCCAGCTGAGGAGAAGAAAGTATAAACACAGAAGGAAGAATCTGAGGGGTCTGATGATGAATGACATGAGCCTTGGTCTTTTTGACTAAACTTCTCTTATCAACATCCCCAATAAAAAGCTGAACCTGTGGGGGGAGGGGAGATAAAACAGGGCACGGTGGGGAATGTACATACAGATGCTAGCCATCTGCTCAGTCCAAGCCAGCTGCATTCTGAAAGAATAAAAGTCCCACCTTGCCATACCCGTTGAGTTCCCAATAACCCTAGATATATTCGAGTGAAATCTTCACTTGAAAATGCAGCAACTAATTCCAGTCTTAAACTCTGTGCAACTTATAACCATGAATACCAAAGAAAAACAAGAGGCTATGATGACAAATATGTCTCCCTGAGTCAGCTTTCCACCCCTGATCTAAATACACTGAGAGAATTAAATGACCATCCAAAAAAACAGGGAGATGCATGTGGGTTAGTAGCCAAATGCCCCTGACACCCTGAGCCTGGAAGATTCTCTGCAACAGAGAAGCAGGATGGAAAGGAGGAATTGAATGAAGGTGTGAGACCAGTGCTGTTGGTGATAACAGTACACCCACAATGACCGGTTCCTGGAGAGCGGTGAACATATTAGCAACCAAGAGGAGCAAAACTAGGTGCTACATGTTGGGAGCCTCAGCAAGGGCTCCTGTAGCTAAACACCATAAAGAAATGGAGTTGCTGGCAGAGCCACCTTCCTTTAAATAATAGACCTGTCATAAACTAAGAAACCACTATAGAGCAGATCACCATGGTAGAGTGGCCAGGACCTTTCCCACTTTCCAAGTGTCTCTCAGAACCTAAAATGCAGAAAAGTTCCCTTCACCCCCACCAACCACATAACACCCCAATTATGACTTTGCAAAAACCCACAAGAGAATCAAGCTGGATTCAATTATATGTAGAAAAGTAAGAAAGTCAGTTTCTTGCCCCCAAATCATCTTTAAAGAATCCATACAATTATGTGTCAACAATTGACTGAAATATAATGACTTAAAGCAGCAGCTATCAACCTGTGGGTCATGGCCCCTTTGGCAAACCTCTATTTCCAAAAAAGTATTTACTTTACAATTCTTAACAGTAGCAAAATTACAGTTATAAAGTAGCAATGAAATATTTTTTGGTTGGGGGATCACCACAACATGAGGAAGTGTATTAAAGGGTCACAGCATTAGGAAGGTTGAGAAATACTTGGGTTAAAGAAATGATTATTTATTCTGGAAGGATAAAAGAAGGCTCATTATTTCAACTTGGGTATCAGTTCCATTTTCTGAGATGTTCCAAAAGGCAAGGGCCTCTCAGGGTTAAGAAATAGTGCAGAATTGATACAATTTCACCCAGAAGACTCTCTTGCAAATTTTATTGGATGCTGTATTAGTTTCCTATTACTACTCTAATAAATTACAACAAGCTTAATGGGTGAAGACAACACAAATGTATAGTTTTTTAACTTATAGTTCTGATGACTAATGTCTGAAATGGGTCTCATGGGGCTCGAATCAAGAAGTCTTGCAATATGACCAGGTTGCTTTCTGGAAGCTCTACAGAATAAGCTTTCTAGCCTTTTCTAGAGGCTGCATGTTTACAAACTTTGCCTCAAAGTCTCCTTCCACCTTCTATCTAAGCCACCAATTGCACCTCTCTGTCATCTCTGACTTCAAGAGCAAGGAGTTCTACTTACAAGAACACTGTAGTTACTTCAGACCCACCAGATAATCTAGGGTAATCTTTCTGCTTTTAGACCAGCTTGTTAGCATCCTTAATTCCACTAGCAGCCTTGATTTCGTCTTTTGACATAACATAAAATAATCACAATTTCCAGGGATTAAGATATACACTTGCCTCGGAAGCCTGAGTTTGACCTCTGGAAGATACATTAAGGTAGAAGGAGAAGACCAAATCCACACTGTTCTTCTTTGACCTCCCCAGGTGCACTGTGACACACATGCCCACACACATTTACACCATGAAAACGCACATAGATAGAAATAATAAATGATAATTTCTAAATAATTCTGGAGAGATGGCTCACAGTACAGAGCACTTGCTGTTCTTGCAGAAGACCTGAGTTCAATTCCCAACACCCATGTTGGGCAGCTCAAAAATGCCTATAATCCCAGTTCCAGGGGACCAGATTCCTTTTCTATTTTTTTTTTGGGATCCTTACATACATTATGTGCATCTATACACACAGACACATGTAAATAAAAATAAATCTTTTTTTTAAAACATGTATATCTCTGGACCTATTATTCTACCACATGCACCCTGTCTGCCAAACTAATATGCATATTCACTACTACTCTAATTGAAAATCTACTCAGTTTCTGATACATAAACTCATTCTACTGAAGCTCTGGGATACCAGATTATACCAGAAGGATCAAAACAAAGGTTTTTGTTGAGTAGAGGCACAGAGCTAATGTTGTCCAAGATACCAAGAGGTAACCCTTCTTTAAAGCCCATGCCTAAATTGTAATCAAGATGTCAAAGGCAGAAAGTGACTCCTTTGTGGCAAGTAGTAGACTCTCTCATGAGCTGGAGAGATTAACAGGTAAATCTATGGCTACAAATGCAATGAAACCTCTCCTTAAACATCCCAAACCAGCTAAACAAAAGCTTTAGATTATCCACATAGCATTAAGAAGGAGACAGTGCCACAATGTTCCACAAGAATCCTAGCATTATGGAGTTTTCCTTCCCATATACTTAAAGGTTTTGCAATACATCCTTCTGAAACTAGTATGCTAAGAAAACAGACAAATCAGCTAGATGTGGTGGCACATGTCTTTCTTTAATTCCAGCACTCAGGAGGCAGAGATAGATGGATCTTTGTGAGTTCAAGGCCAGCCTGGTCTACAGAGTGAGTTCCAGGACAGCCAGTACTGTTACAAAGAGAAACCCTGTCTTGAAAAACAAAAAACAAATAAAAAAAAAAGAAAACATACAAATGCTTCTGAAAAACTCACACATGCTTGTCTTCACTTTCTACTGGAAATAGGAAAGGAATGCTACCTGCAGCTGCCTTCTACTTGCTGGACACTCTCAACCTCTGTCACCTTCAGGGTAGTGGGTTTATAGACACAAATCTAGATATTGCCACCAAATCCACAAGTGAAGTAGTTCCAGCACAGAAAAAGGTCACATCCATGACCCAGGACACACGGCCTTGATCCTTGGATCTGACATCCTTCTTTTCGAGTCTACCAACCCAGAATAATTTCTTTCCTTTTTTGAAGTTCCCAGTGTACCAAAGCTCTGTACAGAAGGTAAAAAGTGACATTTAGCAGTACTTAGCACACAGATCTAGGAAGCAATAACAGTCGATGGTACCAGGAAATGCTAATTAGCAACCAGAGCTTTGGTTTTACGGGTTTGTAGTAGTTGATCATTACACATTGCTCAAAATATGGATAATTTTGAACATAAGCCTGAGGAAATAGAACAAATGAGTCACAGAAAGACAAACACCACCATCTGGATTAAAATCTCTCAAAACATGAGGTCTTTAGAGAAAAATTAATAGCACAAGGTTTGCATGGCAGGAAGTTGATGATTGTTCTGAATCATCTCACTTTAAAATTCGTATTCTAAAGCCCAATGTCAAGTGGCAATTAATGAGTGGGAAATCCAAGAGATGAGCTCTGTACACATCATTATTCTCTAAAATTGTTTTGAAGTTGCTTTGTTTTGTTTTCTCTTTTCTTTGGCTAAAAACAGTATAGGTATCTGAGTGCTTACTTTCTTATCCTAAGATATGTTCCAGAGCTAGCACTACTGGAGTATAGACTCTCAAGTGATGGACCATGAGCATCAATTGTCAAGATAAATAGCCAAGCCACACAAAAACTGGCCCTGCAGAACTTTTGGGTCCGGTGCACCTAGTAGAGACTGTTCCCAGCATGAACCATTAGTGCCTGGAACCAACTGGCTTGGATTTCCTGCAGCTTCCAATGTCACTGGTGAGAGAAGACTTGCACATTTACTGCAGGCTGATGGTGAAATGAAATCATTATTTCATCACCATTTCAAACCAACAGACAGCCCACTTCTTTTTCACCACTTATAAGAGTCCCTTGACACAGTTTCCCCCTTTTCAAGAAACCATTATCCGCACTATAAATGAAGGGCTTAATAGTAAATTCCTCGGCAGTAAAGGTAGTCTCCCTGTCTTTGCACCATTTAATGATAGCACTTGCTTGATGTTTCTCTCCTCTTGGAGAAATGCCTTTATTTGTAAATAGCTGCTTAGCAACAGCCTTTGTGTATACTCTCATATCTCACTCAGAGCACCTATCACTTGGTTCTCTGAGTCCTTAAATTCCTTGGGGCTTATGTAGCATTCTCGACACATGGACAAACCAGAAGAAAGCATGCAAGGAAGTTGAATCATTGCAATTTGCTAACCAAAGGAGGAAATTAATGAAACAAAATGCTCCCTACATGTAACTCAGGTGACATTGGAAAAAAAAATGAAATTAGGATCTAGAGACATGAGGAACATGTTTCTATCCATAACAGGGCCCTCATCTGGACCCAATGAGGGTAGGAGTGGAAGCCTGGGGATGTGAAAAGGTATCAGAATTTATCTCTGTTTATCACTGGGAACAGCTGCCATCTTGGAGCCAAAAAGCATTCCAAAGGTGGTGTCGATTGTAGGAAAGAATCACAATTGCAATTCTCCTTGGGAGTCCCCTTTTCATTCAAATCATGGAGTGTGTGTGTGTGTGTGTGTGTGTGTGTGTGTGTGTGTGTGTGTGTGCATGTCTATGTGTCTGTATGCGTGTGTGGGTGTCTGTGTGTCTGTTCTGTCTCCCTCAAGATACTCAGCATGGGATAGGCCAGTTATCTTATCTTGACAGCCACATGGTCTGGTGCAAAAGCCATGCATCAAGGAATGGAGGGTTCCATCCAGCAGCTACGTGCATAAGCCTTCATGGAAGTAAATCCCACAGCCTCAGAGAGACTGCAGATGATACAATACAGACCCTGATGCAGAATTACCCAGCTAAGCTGGATTCAGGACCCTCAGAAAAAGTGATCCATTAACTATTGGGGGTGAGTTGTTATATAACGATAACTACCATAGTAAGTAAGAATATAACAACTGAAAAATCTTGCTAATAAACTCCATGGTACTAATGTTGCTATATCCATTGTTTTGAGCAGGGGAAAACCTCCTCAAGAGAATTCATTTTATCTCATTGAGTTGGTACATAGTGCATCTCCAAGCAATGTTACATTCAGTTTTAAAATCACTTTTGTGGTGTCACATGCCTTTAATCCCACCACGCAGGAGGCAGAGTCAGGCAGATATCTGTCAGTCAAGGCCAGCCTTGTCTTTAAAGTGAGTCCAGGACAGCCAAGGATATACAGAGAAACCCTGCCTTGAAAAACCAAAATAAATAAATAAATAAATAAAAATAAAATAAAATCACTTTTATACACCTCATCTAGATACACACAAAATGACAAAAAATATAAATAAATATGCATCAATGTCTTCAGGAATGCTTCAACCCAAAGTCCCAAAGTCCCTGCGGCATGTTTTGCTTTTCCTTCCCAGTGTGTGTCTGCATGTCACTTCATCTAAATGAACAGCCATTGATCCTGCATTGGACTTTCAGGCCAGTGTCTTCTGTTCCACTTTACTTAGTGGCTTGGGCTACTGACCTTCAGAGACTGAAGCAATAGCATCCTCTGCTTCTTCTTGGTTTAAGCCAGTGGAGGGAGATGAGAAGCTCAGATGCTGGGAGGAAAAGGAGGTGAAGGTGCTTCAGCCAAAGATCAGACTCTAGAAGCTCTCCTAGCCTTTGCTGTAGTGACAGATGAACACCTTAGGGTCAGGAGGAAGAGGATTCTCTGTTGCTGCCATCCTGGGTGCTTTACAGAGCCTCAATGGGTGACAGGAACTCTGTTCACAGTTTTTAAATAAATGTCTTATTTCTCTGTTACTTGTTTTAAATATAGGTCTATTCCCACCAAGACTTTCAAGCTTGTGAGGTTTCTCATAAAAACCAACATTTTCCCATTCCTCCTCAGCAATCAGAATGTCTGCTAGTACCCATTAACTGCTATCTGTGGTGGTCTTGGCAAGCTATGAGCTCTCCAGATACATACCTGTCTCCAACACTGGTTAGTGTGCTTCCGAGTGGGTCAGCTTCCAAGCATCCATAAGTTCCACCCCTGCATATTCAATTGAACTCAAGCTTGGGAACTCAAGTTAAACCCATTCAGGAGGGACAGTCTTGATCACAAATCATTAGTAGACAGTGTCGGAATGTTGGCTCCAAGGATGATTCAGAAAATGAAGAGAAATGGCAATAACAGAGGGGAGCACTCATGTCCGCATAAAAGAAATCTCATTAGAGGAGTTGGGCATTACTGCATCTTTATAGAACAGCAGTATTGTGGGTCTGAGCCAACTGAGAATCCCAGTCATTACCCTGTTTACACAGAAACACCCAATCTTGGATCCTCATAACTGATTTAATAACAACCTCTTTGGAATATAACGCGTTAATTAAATGGGCAAGGTTTTTTTTTTAATGACTCCAAATAAATACCTTTTCAAGAATGGACATTTAAACAGGGAGAGTACAGAATTGACAGTCCTAATCCACAGGATTACCACAGTAAACCATTAAAACCAATGTAGAAGGCTGGGAGATACCTTAGTCAGTAAAATGCTCACCTTACAGGCAAAAGGACATGAATGTGAGTTCCAAAGCCCACATGTAAAAGCTGCTCATGGTTCCATGGGCTTATGACCTCAGAGCTGGGGAGGTGGAGACAAGTGGACCCATGGGGCTTGCTGGCCAGACAACCTAGCCTCTGTGGTGAGTTCCAGTGTTTTCAAATGAATCACTTTTTAGATATTCAGTCACAGAAAACATCCATTAAGTATTATTTGTCATGCACCATCTTAAGCATCGACAATATAGCAATGAATAAGCCAGATGTTTAACATGTCTGGTCCTATTGAGTTTATAATCTACTGAAGAAAATCAAATAAGATAAATAAGAAAACTATATGGGATGATGAATAATGATCAGTGTTAGGAGTAAAAATAGAAGAAGGGTTTGTTGTATAGAAGGGATTAGAATTTTCTATGAAGTGACTCAAAAAGACTTCTCTGGGAAGATGGCAATGTGCAAAGGTTTCATATGAGTGATGGAGCCAGCCTTGAGTACATCTTCTGGAGAAGGGTACCAAGTACAAGTTTCAACAAACTCAAAGATGCTGAAGTTGGGTCTGGTTAGAATATTGTGGAAGGAACCTTTCATTCATAATAAACCAGCAAAAGGATGAAATGCCTGAGAATAAATACTAGAAGAGGAATACAGTGCCTCTGCGAAGAACACTTCAGTACTACAGTAATGAATGAGAAAGGAGCTAAGAGAATGGCAAGGATACAATATGCATCCTATGCATCCATTCAATAGAGAAAGCAGACCTGCTCACTTGCAGAAGACATTGGAGAAGTAAAGGCCCAAACCAGTGAATTTTAGAACCAGAAAAAAAAAAGTTCACTTACCAGTCCTTAAGTCCTAACCCAAGTAGCTTTCAGGGGACTCTGGAAGAAAGTCACCAGTACCTGCTGGTGACAGGAAAGTGATACCAGTGAGAAGAAGCAAGCCAAAGAAATCCGTTGACATTGCAGATGCACCGCCTCTATAGGTTCCCTGCCAGATCGCTATTGGTGGCACTGAGGTTATTCTTAATCGGTGGGGCAAAAGCAGGGAGAAGGGGACACAGTGGGGGGAAGAGCTGGACTCACTGGGACCCACTGGCATCTCTATGTCTGCGGCTCCTCCTCTGTAACCATGGCAACCTCTAGAAACAATGACTGCTGACTCAGCCCTCCCTTCCACATCTCACACGTGCTGCCCTCGGAGCTAGCTCCAAGTTGGAATGACAGAAGGAGCGGGAGTCCAGGGAACAGCCAACTTGACATGCAAAAGCTCTACAGAATGGCAAATTGGGCCCTGAACATCAAAAGACTCTGTATTATAGAGATGTCAGTCGCTCCTAAACTAATGTGTAAACTCAATGTGCCCTCTCAGATGCCTTCTCTGTTTCAGACTGTGGGGGGAGGAGTCAATGTAGTAATACATTTCAACTGGAAAAAAATTAAAATGCCAAAATAGCTAGGAATTCTCCCAAAAAAGAAGAAAGGATATCTGACTACCACATGAAAATACATGATACAGCCAGGCGGTAGTGGCCCACGCCTTTAGTCCCAGCACTCAGGAGGCAGAGGCAGGTGGATCTCTGTGAGTTCAAGGCCAGCCTGGTCTACAGAGTGAGTTCCAGGACAGCCAGAACTACACAAAGAAACCTTGTCTTGAAAACGCACGCGCACACACACACACACACACACACACACACACACACACACACATACACACACACCAAAACAAATCTATGAAAATAGAGAAGACACAAATCAAAGTGAGGGGAGAGAGAGGAGAAAAAAGAGATGGATTTACTAAGGAAAAGACCAGCAATGCAACAGAAAAGGGGAAACATACATAAAATTCTCATCTCACATGTAAATAACTAATACATCATTTGGAAATATAGTCAATCATATTAATAACTTTTAAAAAGTATGTTAGCACCATAATCAAATGCTATTTTACTCCATTGTAGTGAATGATTTAAGTTTAAAAGCTACTTACAAAAGGCAGGCTGCAATTCAAACAAATTGTCCTTTGAGATCTCAAAATATATACACTAAAGGTTTGTTTAGCTCCAAAATATCAAAATAATTTCTTCTTTAATCCGGATTGAAAGGTAATACTTTATATATTATCAAAAAAACCTAGCTGGGCATTGGTGGCGCACGCCTTTAATCCCAGCACTTGGGAGGCAGAGGTAGGCGGATCTCTGTGAGTTCGAGGCCAGCCTGGTCTACAAAGTGAGTCTAGGACAGCCAGAGCTGTTATACAGAGAAACCCTGTCTCGAAAAACCA
>CAJQZJ010000366.1:150667-192483 GCA_907164525.1 Lophiomys imhausi | reverse complement strand
ATTGAGATGTAACTTGAAGAAATAAAAAATAAATTATTAAAAAAAAGTATGTTAGCACCATAATCAAATGCTATTTTACTCCATTGTAGTGAATGAAATGGAAACCCTGACCATCCCAAGTACCACCAAGGGTGGAAACAGGTCTCTAGTACAAGAAGTTTGGGCTGATTCTTCCATCCTTTATTTTATTTTTATTTTGGTTTTTCTGGACAGGGTTTCTCTGTGTAATAGCCTTGGCTGTCCTGGAATCACTCTGTAGAATAGGGTGGCCACGAACTCACAGAGATCCGCCTTGCCTCTGCCTCCTGAGTGATGGGATTAAAGGTGTGTGCCACCACACCCGGTTTCATTTTTTTTTTCATTTGAAGTGTAGATTCAATCCAAGGATGAGCCAAGACTGGGATAATATAAATAAATAAACAAACAAACTCTAACAGTAATTTAAAAGCCTAGGATGGTGTCTTGTACCTATAATTCCAACATTCCAGAGGATTGAAGTAAGATTGAGGCAGGAGGATTTCAAGTTTGATAGCAGGCTCAGGCTGCAGGGAAGAAATTAAAAAAAAAAAAAGAGTATCTAAAAGTTTGGAGAAGAAATTTGCTGCTGTAAACAGCACTTACTTGGGACTTGATTCCACTCCTAAGTCCCCATCTCACTCTGAAATGTACCACGAGGCAGAGGCTTATGATACAGAACCTCTAGGTTTCTCCCACCATGAGTTCCAAGAAAGTTTCAGTTCTGACCACAAGAGATCCTCCCAGACCCAAATCTTCAATATGCCCATTTCATGACATAGGATGACAAACAATGGGAAGATCAATTTCTTTCAGGGGGGTGGGAGTTGATAGCTAACCAAGTTTTCTCAAAATCTGCTGAAAAGCATCATGCAAACACTCCTAACAGACCATCTAAGTCTGTATTTAGAAAAAAAGTTAACCATTCAAGTATGTAACTCTCCATCCTAAGACATATATAATCCATAATAATAATATCCAACTGCAACATCTACAGTCAGATCCATAGTGACTTCAAGTTTGTGTCAAGAACTCCAGGTGAATATTTGCCTTTTATTCATTCTAATGATGAAACCAAACCAGAGCCGCTCTGAGTATGAACTTGTAATTCTACCACTTCCAGTCACCAAACATGAGCATTTTCCTAAGGGCAGTGATCTAAAAAAAAAAAAAGGACAGTTTAAAATGTGCATTCACCAAACATTCTGTTTTATATACACAATCACATTTTCTATCCTTTGTGAACATTATTTCTACATTTAGAATAAATTAAGATATATTCTTTCAAATAATTCTTTAGTCATTTGTGTTCAAGGCTTCTCTGTTTGAGCATAATAATGATTTAAAGATTGCCGGGCGGTGGTGGTACACGCCTTTAATCCCAGCACTTGGGAGGCAGAAGCAGGTGGATCTCTGGGAGTTCGAGGCCAGCCTGGTCTACAAAGTGAGTCCAGGACAGCCAGAGCTGTTATACAGAGAGACCCTGTCTCAAAAAAAAAAATAAAGATTATAGGTGTGGGAAGATGTCCTAGTTAGAAAAGTGCCTGCCATGGAAACATGGAAACGTGAGTTTGACTATCCAGCATCAGTATAAAAAGCCATGGATGGGAACCCTAGTGAAGGGAGACTGAGAGAGGAGGATCCCTGGAGCTTGCTGGTCAAGCCAGTCTTGTCAAATCAGTAAGTCCCAAGTTAGATGATAGAAAGATAGACAGATAGATAGATAGATAGATAGATAGATAGATAGATAGATAGATAGATAGATAGATAGACAGATAAATAGATGATAGATGGATGGATGGATGGATGGATAGATAGATAGATAGATAGATAGATAGATAGATAGATAGATAGATGATGATAGATAGATAGATAGATAGATAGATAGATAGATAGATAGATCCACTACAGAATCATAGGCCAAATTAGGAAATTATTGGGTTTATCTTAGGCTCACTTTTTCTTTTCTAGGTTACTTTAGCCGTTCCTCCAGACAGATAACTTCTTCCAGTTCTCAACTGTTGGAAGACCCTGCTATTAAGGTCACAGTCCGTCATGTTTGGATAGCTCTCTGAGCTCAGCGCAAAATGGAGGACTCCCTTTCTCAGTGGGGCTTCCTCTTCTCTGCCTGACCTCATCTGGAAACTGTCTCTCAGCACAGCCCCACATCCCCCACCTCTGAGGAAAGTCATGCAGTCCACCGCCAAATTGCAGGCTCCACTTCCTTTCTCCAGATAAGAACCTGCCAGGCAAGCTCCTGAAACTTCTGGAATTCCTCTCCATACAAATGAAGCATTCTCAGCACCTCATCCTCAGCCAATAACGTACACTCACGCTGGGAACCTCTGCCCACTCCCCAAAGATCTGTATAGCCCTTGTTCACCCCAAATAAAGTGGAGCTGTCTCACTAAAGCTGTCTTCTGGAAGTCTGTCCATCATACCCACAGTCTTCTAGACACACACACACGCACACACACACACTGCCTCACCTCTGCTTCCCTTACCCTCATGGGCCGGTGGCCAACAACCCTCAAGGAAGGGGAGACCCACACTCCACTACTCACTTAGTTGTAACCTGGGTAAGGTATACACCAGAGTCTTCTCTATTATGCTACTGCTTGGTTTCTTCTACTCACTAGTAGTTTAAATCAGAACATCAAAAATAACAGTGAGCCCTGCGAAAGCATCTTTCTTGGAAGACATGAGACATTGGACACTACAGAACAGAAAAGAGCTTATGATGCTATAGATCTCACCATTTTACCTATGTGGTCAGCCCTGGCCTCCTCTTTTTCTCTTTCTTTACTCCAGATAAATATAAAAGACAGTTCTTTGTTTCTATTAAGAATTCAAGACCAACAAACCAGAGAATCATATTCTCTCTCTCAGGTGGGTCTCTGTGAGTTCAAGGCCAGCCTGGTCTATAGCGTGAGTTCCAGAATAGCCAGGGCTACACAGAGAAATTGGCCATTGGCATTTATATTGTGGAACAGAAAATCAAGACAACCACAAAAAAAAAAAAAAAATCTCAACAAAGAAACCAAGAACCATCTCACATATTTCACAGCCCATGGCTGGCAATTAAGAAACTTTAGTTGAGCTCTGTGGCTTCTTTTCATAAATCTTCACAAATAAACCATCTCCACACATGAGGGTACTTCTATCTCCATATGTTTTCAAAATAAAGAACTCTTTTCTTGAGTTATCAACAGATACACCCCTCTGAGAACTGCAGATGGAAAACAGTGTGTGCAGCTACAGTGAAGGTTGGACCCCCTTCATAAGATTTTCAGCCCTCCACTGTACTCTCCTGCATAAACACTATCTCTCGCCCATGAGTCAAAGAAAATTACATACACTCACAGTAGTTTTTCTGTAGAGTTTTGGTTTTTTTTTTTAATGATCTAGAAAAGAGATTTTATGTGAGGGTATAAAAGGGAGGAAAATAGTTGGCAAAAGTTTGAAAGCATGTGCTAATAGCTTCAAAGATTCATCAGATAAGATTAAGAAGCTTGCCTAATGTTTGAAGAATAAAGCAATGCATTAATTAAGGAAATTTCATTTGCTTCAGGAACGACGTCTCCATTAAACATGCCTGTGCAATTGCGGTTCCCAAAGTAACCATGCTGTTGACTAGAATTACTTGTCTCCCTCTTGATGCCTTTGAATTCTCTTGGCCTCTTTCTACTTTGTTCAGTAGGTGTCTTCGAGGATGGCCCCAAGAATCCCCACCTCTTGGTATTTTCCAGTTAGTCTCTCCTCGTGAGTAACTTGCCTCTAACCAACAAAATTCAGCCCTGTGGAGATGCCACTTCCCGAATTAGGCGCAGAGACAGCAACTCACTTCCTTCTTATAAACAGTCTCTACTGCTAGCTTTGATGAAGCAACCAGACATGTTAGAGAGACTCACAGTGCAAGAAATTGAGGGTGGTCATTGGACAACAGCCAGCTGGGACCTGGAAGACTTAAACCCACAGTCCTCAAATGAAACAACCCTACCAACAACCACACAAGGGAGCTTAGTTGAGTTTTCATATGAGACCCCACACTGAGAAGAGGCCTTGGTGACTGCCTTGTGCAAGTTCAGAAAACACAGAACCCAGCTAAGCCATGCCTAGATTCTTGACCCAACCTATGAGGTAATTGTATTAACTGTTCAGTTTGAGGGGAGTTTTTTAATGGAGCAGCTCAGAACTTCCTACTCCAAAGTATGACACCTTATTGATACTGAGTTTTGTTTTAAGCTAGAGGAATTTGAGAAAATAGAAGGAGCGAGAGGGTTCTGATGTTCTCAAGTCATTCTTCCCTGACACAGACCTTCAAAGAATTCTGTGGCCTTCCTCTAAAACAGTGGTTCTCAACCTGTCGGTCACGACCCCTTTGTGTCAAATGACCCTTTCAGAGAGTCACCTAAGAACATTGAAAAACACGGATACTTCCATTACAATTCATAACAGCAACAAAACTGCAATTATGAAGCAGCAACAAAAATAAATTTACAGTTGGGGGTCACTGCAACATGAGGAACTAACTACATTGAAGTGTCATAACCTTGGGAAGGTCGAGAACCACTGCTCTAAAAGAAGTCCTAAACCCTTTGTTCCAGAGAAATTTCAGAATGAAGACACAGAGTTCATGCCCTTTTATCCCTTAACCACACACAAATATGATTCATTAAAATGCACAGTGTTTCCTATTTTTTGAAGGAGGGTTATGGTTTTGGGGAGTGGTTTGTTTTACAGCACCAGGGACTGAGCCTAGGGCCTTGCAAGTGTCCTAACACAGCTTTATCCTGAGCTCTCTTTTTACTTCTTTTGAAACATCTCACTAGGGTGCCTTGAACTCACTCTGTGGCCCACACAGGCCTTCCTGCAGTTCTCCCTCAGTGCACAAGCAGCTGGGATCTCAAGCCTATGACACCACACCCAGCTGTTTCTTCCTTTCTGAAGGTTCTCATGCTATATAAAACTTACATTAAATAAGTTTGTATGATTTTTTTCTCAGTCTTTTAATGTGTCTTTTGTTATAGGAGACTATAGGCATGATCTTTGCCATGAGTAGAAAAATAAATTTCTCCCTAAGATATACATCAAAAGACAACTAAAACAAGTTCTTATTTGCTTCTAAAAAAAAAATGTTCAGGGCTAGAGGGATGGCTCAGCAGTTAAGAGCACTGGCTGTTCTTTCAAAGGACCAGGGTTCAAATCCCAGTACCCACATGGGAGTTCAAAACTGTCTGTAAAGGCCAGGCATGGTAGTGCATTCCTTTAATCCCAACATTTGGGAGGCAGAGTCAGGTGGGTCTCTGTGAGTTCAAGGCCAGCCTGGTCTATAGCGTGAGTTCCAGAATAGCCAGGGCTACACAGAGAAACCCTGTCTCAAAAAAAAGTTCATTATGAAGGCAGGTGTGGTGGTACATGCCTTTAATCCCAGCACTTGGGAGGCTGAGGCAGGTGGATCTCTGTGAGTTCAAGGTCTTCAGTCTGGTCTACAGAGTGAGTCCAGCACAACCAGGACTACACAGAGAAACCCTGTCTTGAAAAAACAAAACAAAACAAAAGGATGGGGGCTGAGGGATTGTTTGCCTGATTTTTTTGTGATAATTACTGGACCATAGTGATATCTCAGGCACCTCATTATTCATCCATGAATTGGCCTTTGCCAGGGCCCTCAGTCAACACTGACAAACATGACTAACTTTGACTCAGGGAAGAAAGATAGAGACTTGCTCTGTCCTTGGGGAGGGTCCCAGAATCCTCCAACAAATATGTCTATTCTTGCTTCAGCGAAGATCAAGATCCATTGAGCAATAGAAAGAAGAGGAGGGAAGTAATCTAAGCTCCTTCTCCTTGGCTATCCCAGATCAAAACCGGGCAATTTTAATGCAGTATGTGCTATGGACGTGTTTGGCAGGAGGTACAGAAGTAAAGACCAAGGCACACTAACAGCACAGTAATAACCTTGTGCCAAATCTCTGCAAGGACTTAATATATCCTTTAATTCAGCTAAACACTGTTTGAATGCACATCCTAAGTCCATGTGGGGAATGCTATTATGATTCTTATTTTATAAACAAAAAAGTCTCACACGTGGATGGGATAAATCACACATAAAGCAGATTACCACAGGTTTCCAAACTAGAGAAAGAGACCCTGGGGTGAAGAATAACATGCCAGGAGATAGAGTACCGTTGGGACCCACACCTAAGAAAGGGAGGTGACGCAAGCACCCTAGGGAATCAGAAGTTGAGTTGTGATGCAGACCCAGCAAAGACCTCAATGACCCCTCTGAAGCTGGGGTGAGCCTTCAGCCCTGGCCAAGCAAGCGCGTTAGCCAGCCATTGGATGTAGGGTACCCCTGGAAAGGTGGCCTGACCCTGACCAAGGCTGCTTTCTTTCCTCAGCTAGGATAATTCCCAGGAAAAGATTGGCAACTTGCAGCTTCCTGCCACTCCCAGCAGCTGAGAAAATAAGTCTTTCATTCCTACAAGCGCATCACAGCATCTGTAAAGAGCGTTCAGTGCGTTTAGGACTACTGCTCTTCAGCGTTAAAGACATGCTGTTCAGAAGAAGCCTACTCTGTTTTGTTTAGAACAGTCTCTGTGGTTATGAAGGGAGAGGCCCCTCTAAACTCAAGAAAAATGGAGGAGAAAAAAAAAGCAAGATGAATAAAATTACTAAACTGTCCCATGTAACACAGAAACTGGCCTCTGGGATTGTGACCTGAGCAGCTCAAAGGGTGGCAAGAGCTCCAGACACAGAAGAGAAAGAGAAGAAAGACCTAGGAATAGCATAGCATGTGGCAGCTGATGTATGAACTCCTTGGGAGTGGCTGTCCCATGGCACTGGCCAAGAATCTAAAATCTAAAATATTTAATTTTAGGTTTTGTGTGTGTGTGTGTGTGTGTGTGTGTGTTTATATGTGTGTGTGCAGAGGCCAGAGGTCAACATGAAGAAACACCTTTTTCAATCACTTTCCACCTTGGTTTTGTTGTTGCTTTGTTTTGTTTTTGGCACAGAGTCTCCCACTGAACCTGGGCTCACAAATTTGATCTGGCTAGGTTAACTGGCCAGCAAGCCCTAGAGATCCCATGTGTCCCTACCTTCCTGGGTTTACAGTAGTACATCACTATTCCCAGTTTTTTGGGGGGATGCTGAAAACCTGAAATCAGGTCCTCATGCTTATATGACCAGCACCTTACTACCTGATCCACCTTACCAGCCCAATTGTTCACTATTCTAACATACTGCTTGGTAATTTTTCTGCTGTTCTGGAAACTATCCACACAATGTGTTTTTGTTAGTGATACTTTAGAAGACTATAAAAGCTACTTAATGCCTACAGAGAAACAGGGAAGCAAGTTGGATCATTGAAAACTCAAAGAGCAGGAAGTTGTAAGCTTCATGTGGAAACACACAAAAAAAAAAAAAGAGCCTTGAACTTCCTACTGTAAGTAGAATGGGGAAATCCTTCCAGCATATCTGGCTACTGAAGGAACGGTTTGCCTTAGAAGACTGAATGGCACTGGAATATCTAGTTCATGCTCTAGCAAAAGAAAATAAGATAAACTTTGGAAAATTCAAGAGGTACTCCAGCAAGACAAGTGTGCTGAGTACTAGAGGATGAGTGAGTGCTTTTTAAGACAGCAGAGATGGAGTGGGTTCCATAAAGATACATCCCAGGCCACAGGAATAGCACATAAAGGCTTGAGTATAATAAAAACTGTATGGGAACACTCCAGCTTGTTTGGATGGTAAGTATTAAAAAGAGAGAGAGAGGGAAAAATGAAAGAAAGTAAGCAAGAAAGAAAGAATGAAGGAAGGAGAGAGAGAGAGAGAAGGAGGAAGAAAGGGAGGGAGAAAAGAAGAGAGGGATGGAGGAAGGAAGGAAGGAAGGAATGACAATTAGGATTCTAGACTTTATGCACCATGCCACAGAGCCCAGATCCCACTACGGAAGCTTCTATCTCTCAGCTATTTTATGTTTACCCATGCATGTGTTTGGTAGAATTTATGAGAAAACACAAGTAAATAGGGCTCAGTATTATGGAAAGATTTGAAAAGGACATTCTTTTTAAAATTAAAACAAACATGGAAATGATTAACAGTAGAGCACAAAATTCACATCCTTCCTTACAATAAAAAGGTTTCAAATACATTTTCTGATTGGTTCAATTCTTACCACTCTCTCTGTCCTCCAAAAGTCTCAGATTGAAAAACTTCCAGAAGGAAAGTAAGGTGAATAGAAAATGTTTAGTTCGGTACTCTTGGTATCTGTTGGTTTTAATTCTATATTCAGTTTCCTCAAGTTCTGTTGTGCTTATAAGTGTGGAGAGAAAGAAGGATGAGAGAGTAGAGAAGAAAGAAAGAACAAAAGAAAGGAAGAAGGAAGGAGAGAGAGAGAGAAATGAATTCATAAGATATGAACCCTACTATTCAGGGTTGGTTTCACGGGATAGCTGTCTCTTTTCTAATAAATTGGTCCTTTATTTGTTTGGTCTCTAACTTTGCTACCTAAAACTCTGGATTTTAACAGGTTAATTAATACTTTCTCTATGGTCGAGCAGATACTAGAAGAACAAGTCACATTAACTAAATGAGCATATTTTTTACTAACCTTTTAACTATACATATTAGCTTGAGTTGCTTTAGCAAAATATCATAGACTAGATGCTTTAAACAATAGACTTTTTGATTCAGTACTGGAACAAATGTTATAGAAGTAACCAGCCACTTTTTGATTGGATTTAAAGACCACTCCATGAGATGGAATCCATTCTTGACACTGCTAAAGCAGCCAAGAACCTGAGTCTAGATAGGTCACGGCCCTAAGGGAAAACCTACTGTATTATTCTGGTAAGAGAACACAGCAATAAAGTGACTCCTAATAACATATTGCTACATCCATAGATCAGTGCATCCTTCAGCCCACATCAGAGAAGCTTCTTGTAGTAAGAAATAAGTCACATAAAGACCCACAAATGAACAATAGGCAGAGAGTGAAAGAGTTTAAAGGACTCAGTCATAAATGGGTTCAAATCCCACCCCCTCAAGGCTCAGAGATATACATGGAAGAGAAGATGGAAAGACTGCAAGATCCAGAGGTGATAAGAGACACCAACTAAACATGTCCTCCAGACGAAACAGGACTGACACATGTATTGACTCAGACACAATGGGACTGATGTACGTCTGAACTCACAGGGACTGTGACAATACGCATAAGACCTGCACAGGTTCAAACTCAGAAGGGGGAGTAGACACAAGGTCCCATCCCTAACCAAGACGTTATTTGTTTTTTTGTTTTTTTGTTTTTTTTTTGTTTTTTTTGTTTTTCGAGACAGGGTTTCTCTGAATATCTCTGGCTGTCCTGGACTCGCTTTGTAGACCAGGCTGGCCTCGAACTCACAAAGATCCGCCTGCCTCTGCCTCCCAAGTGCTGGGATTAAAGGCGTGCGCCACCACCGCCCGGCGCCAAGACGTTATTTGTAATTGATACCTTCTGAGAAAGGGACAATCCACTTTCTTTAATGGAGTGTCACTGTATTAAAACCACACCACAGGGCAGGCTCCACACCCAAAAACTGGCCATCACTAACAGCAGACTCCATGCTTTTTAAGCGCTATTTTGTTTCATTTTGGTATTATTTTTGTCCTGTTAATTTTCTTTTCTTTCTTTCTTTTAATTTGTTTGTTTGTTTGCTTTGATTTATGTTTTGGGGAACTGTGGTTGTTTTTTGTTTTTCTTGGAGTTTTTTTTTTTTTTTTTTAGAAAGAAAGAGAACATGAAGTTGTGTGAGTAGGGAGATAGAGGGGATCTGGGAGAAGTTGGGGAAGGGAAAAGAATGTAATGAAATACATTGTATAAAAAACTAAACAAAATGTTAATAAACTTATTTTGCTTATTGTTGGATGTGTTTAAATAACATTTGTATGGGCCATAGCATGTGTGTGGAGATGGGAGAACTGCTTTTGGAAGTCAACTCTCTCCTTCCACCATGGGTTCTGGAGATCACATACAAGTCATCAGGCTTACACAGCAAGTTCTGATCCTCCACATCAATCATAGAACATCTTTCTCACAGTTAAAGCATCTGATGAAAGCCCTCTTCCTGGCTTGCTGAGGGCCACCATCTCAGTGTGTCCTCACATGCCCTTTCTATGTACATGAACTTGTTATTCTCCCCATTCCTCAATCCTTATCACGATGGTCCCCCTGTCCTCAGCTAATCTCTACCACAAATTTATCCTAAATATCTCATCTTGAAGCATCATCACTTTGGCATTGAAGGCTTCAATATTTTCTCCAAGGAGCATAAGACACAAACACACAGTTTAAAACAATGTATTCAATGACAAGGAAAAATGCATACCCTTATTGTCTGAGTGTCTTGGGTCTTTTCTCTAAATAATTGGACAGTTTCCCAAGTGAAGACACAAAAATTGTCCTTTATAAAGCCCTTGAAGATTGATTCTTCTTCCCAGAACAAAGATTGTTACTACAACTCTTGTTCTTAGATAATTTAAGTTTGTGGTTTCATTGTCTTTCCTATACCATGCCTACATGTTTGATCAGAATGGAGATAAATAACAAATTCCTGTTTGAATTCCCTTTGTTTAGAACTCCTCGTTTGGTTTAAATTGTTTACAGAAGACGGACCATTTAGTCCTAGATCTACTGAGCTGCATAAAAAGCATCATAGATTTGCAGTGGGTGAAGCCTAAGGGAAGTGGCGAATGAACAGGCTGCAAATGCTAGTCCTGGGAAAGGGCCAAACAGAAACAAGATGCCTCTTTTTTTTTTTTCCTTAGAACTCCAGCTCAAAAATTCTGTGCAAAGAGGTAGCTGTTGTCTCAAAGACATCCTTTCTGTTGTCTGCCTTCAAACACAAGCAGGCTCAGGGCAAAGCTTCAGACACTTAGATCAGTTGGGTAACCTACGGACTATGGGGCAAAAGAACTATGGCAGATCACAGCCGAGCATCACATTGGACAGGGAGTACGAAAGTGCAGGACATCCTCCCACTTATTTCTGTCCCATGTAAACTAAAATTCTCTCCTTTATGACAATTTTTTTTTAAATCAAAGGGTACTCTAAGACAGGCACTAAATTTTTGGAGACTGTGGCAGGTCCTGACACACTGTGGCTCCTCTTCCTTGTGAAGACAAACTGTCCCTTTACATATCTGTGTGGAAAACAGAGGGGATGGCTTCATGAAGTGCCTTGGGTTTGTAGGTGTGCTAAGTACAAGGAGTGTCACTCCTCAGCCAGGTCAATACTAACATTCCCCATTCTTTCAGCCTTCTCACGCTAAATGCTGTAGAGATTAACTCCTTCTGTTATAAAATTTCTTTAGGGAAATTAAAATAAGTTAGAGCTCAAACTCTTTCATATTAACTGCATTAATGTCCATGGTGAGATCTGGAGATTCCATGGGCCGATAGATCATGAGGGTGCTGTTTTCTGCCCTTGCCTTCACATTCAAGAGTCCCTGGCTCCTAATGAAATGACTGCCCTTTATAAATGCAGTAAAGGTCATGTGTTTGACGATGTTGCTGTTCAGAATAGGTAAAAAGTACACAGAGTATAATAGTTTCTCAATAATTAAATACCTGGTGATTCACTGTTACTTGATGGGTGACATAACAAACAGAATTGTTTTTCAGATAAAACAACCTCATAATAAAATCCTTCAATAATTAAATCCTTTTGGGTAATGTCCAAGATCTTCCAACAATGAGCAGAGCCAAGAGCTTTACTGAGGTCCCAGGATGCCTGCTCTGAAATATCTCCGTCCTTCTAAACATTAACAGCTCTATGGAAGAGCTGTGGAATAAGTATTAGGATGCCCCTTGACACTAAGGGATCTAAAGGAATTCTTTTTTCTTTCCTCTAATATCTACTGTGATCAAAGAAGACTTAAGGACATCAAGAAGAAAAACAAGCTAACACAATTTGTATTGAATTTTGAAAAAAAAATTCCCTGTAGCTATGGGTAACTGGATAAGAAAACACTAAACAAGTCCCTTTGGGGATATTACATGATGGTATTCAATTTTATATCCTGGCTCCTACATTGGGGATTTCCTCAAGATATAGACAGGCTCAGAGACTGACGTATCTAAATAGAAGCATTGTTCAGAGATGACATTACCCTTGGCTATAAGGCAAAATTACTTCTAAATAGGTCATGGTATTAAAAATATATAAAAGATCTCTTGTGCTGTAGCTATAAGAAAGCTTAACAATATTAAAAATTAACCTGGGTGCTCAGAAGAGTTATCGACAAGATTATTTCAGATGCAGCAAGGGACTGAGGTGATGAACAAGCTCAGTTGACCTTCTCAACAGAACAACCAAATTATCCTGCTCTCCTCACTATCACTCCCTTACCCAAACCTGAGGGTGACATGTGCAGTCACATTAGAAAGGATAGGTAGTTTGAAGCCGGTTGATGGTGGCACTCGCCTTTAATCCCAGCACTAGGGAGGCAGAGGCAGGCAGATCTCTGAGTTAGAGGCCAGCCTGGTCTACAAAGTGAGTTCCAGGACAGCCAGTGCTACACAGAGAAACCCTATATTTTAAAAAAGAGGGGGGAGAAAGAAAGAAGAGGAAAGTGGGAAGGAGGAGGAGAGAAAGAGGAAAGAGGAGGGAGAAAAAGAGGGTAGTTTGGAATTCTTCTTGAAAGAGATATTTTGCACGATTACTTTAAATTTTCTTTCACTAGGTGTAGGGATCCCAGGTAAACTCTGAAGACCTGAACAGTCTCTGTTACCAGGTTAGATGCTTAATTAGGGTCTGAACTGTTGGTGATCAATATGCTAATTATATGCTTAAGAACACTGATTGTAATTTTTAATGCATCACTTTGCTGGATGTGGTACCTTCTGGGTACATAATTACATAACCTGGGAATCTTAAGATGCTCTCAGGTTGATTTTTTTTCCAGTTGAGTTGCCGCATTCATGTAATTTTGGGTTGTTTAGCCATGAAAATGCACTGGGGCTTCTCACCCATCTGCACCAGAAACTTTCAGACACATCCCTAATTCTTTGTCTGAAATAATCAGTTGTCTTTTTCTTTTTCTTTCTTCCTTCCTTTCTTCCTTTCTTTCTTTCATCTAAGGGATTCTTTTTTATGAAGCTGAATAATGTCTACAGAGACCTCAGAGCTGTGAAACAAGTCCCTCCTCTGGTGAGAATAGAAGGGAGGAAGACTGTCTGGGAGAGAGCAGACCCTCTCATCTCCAGTCTAGACTGAGTCCTGGACATTCTGGGATGCCAGAGATAACTGTCCATGAGATTCAAAAGCAGCAACATAAATGTAAAAATGACATTCAACAGGTTCCATGCTTCTTTTCCCAGCCCTTACAGTCATAATATATATTTTAGACGAGCTAGGACTCCTGTATTTTTGATTAACCATTTCACGTCACCTCTCTTACAGAGACCATTAATATAGCTTTACTATTGGATATAGCTCTGTTCAGATCCTGGGTCTTGTGAGTCTATACAAGCAAGCAGAATCTGGGATGGACTCCAAGGCTTCCCGTCTCAGTGAAACTTCCATCAAAAGAAAGAACACTCTTCTCACTCAAAAAGTTAGCAAGGGGGATGGGGAAGGCTGGACAGATGGTTCAGGGGTTAAGAGCACTGCTTATTCTTCAAGAGGACCCTGGTTCAAGTCCAAGCACCCACAGGGCAGTGGATAATCATCTGTAACTCTAGTTCCAAGAGACCTGATGCCTGGTCTGACCTCTGCAGGGCTTGATGGGGTCAACCCCCCACCCCAAATAGTTCTAAATGAAGCTTCAAAGGGAAATAGAATCTACCAGCTGCCTTGCTGGTCACAACAGCCGGACAGGGGTTCACTCAGATCTACCTGTAACCTAGCATCAAGGAAAGCTGAGCCAGAAGCTTCGTCCATAAACAGAGGAGGAGTCCTTCACATCGGGCACTGAGTAAAAGATAGTGGCATTTTTCTTTAGACTGTTCATGCCGCCACTTTTCAGTTTCACAAGTACTTACAAAACAGTGTAGAAGATGTGTGTGGGACGGCCCCCATAGACTCATATGTGTAAATACTTGGCCCATAGGGAGTGGCACTATTAAGAGGTGTGGCCTTGTTGGAGTAGGTGTGACCTTGTTGGAGGAAGTGTGTCACTGTGGGAGAGGGTTTTGAGGTCTCCTATGCACAAGCTACACCTAGTGTAGCACACAGTCTTTTCCTGCTGCCTGAAGATAAAGATGTAGAATTCTCAGTTCCTTCTCCAGCACCATGTCTACCTGTATGCCACCATGCTTCCTGCCATGATGACAATGGACGAAACCTCTGAAACTGTAATCCAGCCCCAATTAAATGTTTTCTTTTATAACAGTTGTCATGGTCATGGTGTCTCTTAATAGCAATAAAACCCTAACTAAGACAATATATAAATGGAATAGGACTCAGACCACCAAGAAACAGAAGAAAGAAATGAAAAGAAAGAAATGAAATGATGTGAACAAGGGGTTGGGGGACTGAGAGAAGGCAGGGGAGGAAGAAAGGGTCAAGCGTCAGAAAGACCAGAGGTCCTCACCATCCTGGGAAGGAGAGGGGCCTCGAAGGAAAGCCAGAAGCTTAGACTGAAGGACCGGGGCTGGGGGGGTGGTGAAGGTAGAGAAAAGAAGGGCAGCAGAGCAGTCAAAACTTGAGTCATAGAACTGAAAAGGGCATTTCACAGTAGAGTCGGGGAGCCATTTCACAGATCCTTGGTTAACACAGACCCTGAAAGATGAGGGAGGGCATTAATAGGTTCGAGTAGTGACTGCCCATAAGATCTGCATTAGGGAAAGATGGTACTGAAAGCATTTTGGAAGGAGAATTTAGAGGGCAGGGCTAGGGCCCCAGGTTCCCTTCACTGTCCAGTGAAGGGGCGAGGTCATCTGACTAAAGCAGTCACAGTTGGGAAGGAGAAGCAGACATCTAAAGAACTTCCTCCAAGCAGGAGACAAAAAAAAAAAAAAAACCTCTTACTTTGGAATAGTGCCTGCTGGCTTCTGAACTCAGCCATCTCAACCAGTCTTCACACAACCTCCTAGGAAGGGAAGCCAAGGCAGCTGGTTATGAAAGAGTTGGCTCCAGGCGTCTGGCTCTACATGCTAGGGCCAGGGCTCTGAACACTGTTCCCAATGCCTGACACTAATGAGCTCACACTTCTTCAAAGCTGAGTAACCATACCCACAGGAACATAGAAATGACAAGAGAATCCCACTGGCAAAATGAAGTAAAGGAAGAAAAACTCTTGAGGAAATAATTTCCTGATGGTCAGAAAATACCACTCTGAGGGCTACTTGGAAAACAATTAAATAGCCTAAACACCACCCAAGAATTCGCTCTTTGTTTTGAATTTTAATATCTTATGTTATATTTTTTGTCTCTTAAAAATAAGGCCTATTTTACCCACCTGTGTGATTTATCAAATTATATTTATGTCCTTGTACCCCTTAGAGCATCTGGTAGACAAATATCACATAAATCAACACCTTAAATTCTGAAGATTATGGACCTATATCCATCTCCTTGGATCAACAACATTAAGGCAGTTGAATATACTAATAAGTGATCTATCTACCTATGATTTGCATATAATGTAATTGTACTCAGCTAATTAAGTGTGTTTCACAGGATAAACATCCTGAGACAACATGTAAAACAGGAGTAAGCATTGAAGATTTTTATAGTGAACAGATGATCTTTGAAGAGGAAAGTCCCCTACCCATTGGCAGTAATGGGGAAAAAAAGGTAAGGGGCATTTTCTTCAAAGGAGACCTCCAGGTGACAGCTCTAATGTGGTTAGCAGCAACTAATTAAACCCATGAGTTATCCAGCCACAGTTGTTTTAACTAGTAACTTTTTTTCTAATCTACACTTTGAGATCGCCAAATATAAGATCACTTGTGAAAGTCAAGAATGGCATGTTTCCCTCTCTGTTGCTGTGGTAAAACACTAGCCAAAAGCTACTTAGGGAGGAAAATTTATTTTATCCCATGCTCCCAGCCCAAAGTGGGTCACTGAGAGAAGTTGAGACAGGAACTCAAGGCAGGAATGTGAAGGCAGAAACAGAAGTTCCGATCCTAGAAGAAAGCTGCCTCCTGGCTTGCCCTGGTTCACCTAGCTTGTCCTTTTTATAAAACCCAAGACCTACTGCCCAGAGATGGCATTTTCTGCAATGATCTGGGCTCTCCCACGTTAATCATTAATCCGGGAAGTGCTCCACTGACTTTTTCTACAGTCCTAATTTGATAGAGGCATTTTCTCAATGGAGATTCCCGCTTTCCAAATGACCCAAGCTTGTATCAAGTTGACAAAAAAATCTGATTGATGGTATCTGTGAGCATCTGGTTGCATGGGACCTAGCACCCAGGTATAAGGCAAATCCTTTCCCAAAAATGGCCACATTCTCTTAGCTTGACTCAAGTAGAATAAAAGTGAATTATTTCCAAAAAAAAAAGTCAAGTATTGATGTGCCAGCCAAATCAGTTCTTCTAGGCTTTCCCATCTTTGTAGATGTCACTTCGCGTCCCACTGGCACTCATCTCTCCAGACATCTTTTGTTGTTGTTGGGTTGTGTGTGTGTGTGTGTGTGTGTGTGTGTGTGTGTGTGTGTGTGTGTGTGTGTGTCTTTATGTGTGTGCTTGTGTGTATAGGGAATGCCTGTGGGGCAGGTGTCTTCAGGTGCCTTTCTTTAATGCAGTGTTTCTCAACCTTCCTGATGCTTCAACCCTTTAATACAGCTCTTTACATGTGGTGACCCCCATCCATAAAATTAGCTTTGGTTGTTGTTGGGGTTTGTTTTGTTTGTTTGTTTTGAGGTACAGTTTCTCTGTGTAGCCCTGGCTGTCCTGGACTCTATTTGTAGACCAGGCTGGCCTCGAACTCACAAGAAATCTACCTGCCTCTGCCTCCTGAGTGCTGGGATTAAAGCCATGCACCACCACGCCTGGCTTTTTTTTAATTATTTTTTATTGGTGTTTTGTCTGTACATCTGTGTGAGGGTGTTGGATCCTAAAGTTACAGACAGTTGTGAGCTGCCATGTGGATGCTGGGACTTGAACCCGGGTCCTCGGGAAAAGCAGTCAGTGCTCTCAACCACTAAGCCATCTCTCCAGCCCCCCTAAAATTATTTTATTGCTACTTCATAACTGTAATTTTGTAACTGTTACAAATCATAATGTAAATATCTGATATGCAGGGTATCTGATACACTACCCCCAAAGGGGTCATAATCCACTGGTTAAGATATATTGTTCAAGTGTTTGTTGGCTTATTTAAGACAGATAACAGGGTCTCTTCATTGAACCTGAAGCTCACAATTTGGGCTAGGCTGGCTGGCTGTAAGAGATCCGCTTGTCTCCCCTTCCCCAACACTGGGCTTACAGGCATGTGCAGTATCTGGCTTTTCAGGTAACTGATAAGCATTTGAGCTCAGGTCCTCAGACTTACACAGAATATATTCTTACCAGCTGAGCCATCTCCCCAGCCCCTCATTTCCCTAAGCACCAGTTTGTTTTCATTTTCAATTGATTACCAAGACCCAAATCTCTCTAGCCATCTTAAACCATTCCTCCCATCCTAGTTCCCAATATCATTCAATGTCTCATCAGCTGGAGACATACAAGAACCCTCCTTGTGCCTCTCTTCCATTCTCAATCTATCTTCCCGCACACAACAGTTGAATCATCTTTAAATGCAAATCAGAAATGAACATCTCTCGAAGGCATATCCCTGGGCCTTGAAGATGAAGCTTGCACGTGTGTCCTATCATAAGCCTTACATCTGACGCCAGTCCCTTCTCCAACTGACCCCAACACCACCAGTTCACCTTCCAGTATATATTGCTCTGCAGAGATACTATCTTTGATCACCAATACGTCGATGATTTTCCCACCTCAGGATCTTAGCATATGCTGGGCCCTCTGCCTGGATGTGCTGGTCCCTGGACTTCACCTAAGTACTACATTGTACAGAAGGAAACTGAACTAAAATATCCATCTTCCTCTGTCTCATCAATACCATCTAGTGCATTATTTCTCAGTGTGTGATCTTCATGGCAACTACACCTACTTAAATAAACTGCATCCACAAGTCTTATCTTTTTTATAATGTCAGTATCTTCCACTGTACTGTAATACCTGCAAAACACACACCAAATGTGTCTTTTTGTCTCAGTTATTTCCTGAGCACAAGCAACTCTGCTATATACCATCTCTCCCCAGAGCCCCTATCCATAGGCCTGGACCCTAAGTCTGAACACTTGCCTGCATTAAGAGAAAAATGATGATATATGATACATGTGGTAGGATTAGGGAAATTGAGCATAAGGATCATGGAATAGCAAAAAGACAGGCAACTCAGGTAAAAAGATACGAGTGGATCCAGTTAGATCTGGATTTGATTGACACTGAAGGGCATGCCTTGTAACAAGCCCACCAAAAAGCTGACCGTGAGACCCGATGACGCACTGTTTGAGGGCGTACCTGGCAGGGACTATAGCAACAAGAGGCCGGAGGTCACGCCAAGATCTTTGTGGCACACTATGACACAAGGGATTTAAAGTCTGAAACCCACGCGGCCATGGCCACCTTCCTCCTCATCTTGCCAAGAGGCTTCACGTCACTGCTCCTGCTTTACTCGCCCAGAGACTTCAGTGATCCACATAGGTGGAGAGCGTGACAAAATACGCCTTTTGGCAGAGTTGGACCATTTTGGACCATTTTGGTCCAACTCGGAAAGCTGGGCAGACTTTGGATTTCCAAAGCATCAGACAGCCAAAATGCCAGGGTTGGATTGAGCACTGGAGCGAGACCCTTGGAAGAGCAAAGCATCTGAATGGTGAGCCTAATAAACCTTTCATCTTGCAAATAAGTGGGACCTAGGACTGAAGAGACAATTCTTATAAGAGCCGCCCCACTTCAATGGTCGTTCTAAACTGCCTTAAGTTCTGACGAACGAGATTCACAGACTATAAGACTGAAAGATTTGGCAGAAATCAACCACCCATATGGTCCATGCCAAAAGTTAATCTAAGAGAACACCCTTTTAAGAAACTTTCGGTTAGAGTTAAGTGTTTGTTTTATAGATATTAGGGTGTTGTAGATTAGGTCTTAGAGTTAGGGTTCGGGCTTTAGGATTTAGGGTAGGCAGAGAAATTCTCACCCTGACTCCCTGTAACCTATAGCAGTGTTAGAACTTATGGAAAAGATTAAACAAAAGCCAGGAAATGGCCCATGTATATTTTTCCAGGGGCCCACGTTACAAAGACTGGTTAAAAGTCTTCTGGTGCCAGAGTCTAGTTTCTTTGGGACATGCCATGTTCAGTCTAGACTGGTCATTCCCCTGCCCCAGAATAGTATTTCCTGCAGGGATGCTAATTCCTAGGGCCCTTTGCACTGCTTCATGGTGTTCAATCACTGTCTGTTGGGTGTAAACATGTCAGATGAATACATAGATTGGAAAAGCAAATGAAATAAGAAGCCATTTGTGGTTGGTGTTAATTGTTAACTGACTCTCAGCATGCCACTATCTTTGCTCACACAAAAAGGCATTAGAGTAAGTTCATCAAAGGATAGTGAGGGTGATGATGTTGGGAATCATTACTCCTCTCAGACAGCTACTGATTTCAATCCAGACAAATGTAATTTAGTGAATAAGGCCTTGGTAACTAATATTCTGACTTGGAAGCTATAAAGCAAATACATATGCATAGGGGAGAGAAACCAGCTACAGTCTAGCAGTTAAAAATCTCATGTGATTGAACTTGATTGAAACTTTTTCACAGTCTACTTCTTATTTACTTTAGTAGCCCCCCAACCTATACACACACACACATACACAGACACACACACACACACACACACAGACACACAGACACAGACACACACACACACACACACACACACACACACACAGAATAAGACTGATAAGAATGATTCCAACCTTGCAAATAGTGATAGGAGCATCTGTAACCTAAACACATCCAAAATCCAGATTGCTCTTGCAGATGGAAATTAGTCATTTGTGAGAAGGATATTATCACTGTATATTGTTTACATTATCTTTATCTGGATTTTTAATTACTGAATGTCCTTTCTGTCAACATAAAAGAAAATTTAGTTAAAGTTGTTACTATAAATAATGCCCATCAAAGTAAACCAATGAAGTAATCTATGGTCTGTCTAAAAAATTGAAGTCCTGTTCAGCTAAATATATATATATATATATCTCCTAAACACTACTGTGAAATGATATCAAGCATATATTATTAAAAGAAAAAGCAGTGTGTAGAAAATGTGCTTAGTTCATTTAGATGGTGAGGGTTTGTCAGGGATTGAACCCAGGGCCTCACAAATGCCATGCATGCCCTACCACTGGGCTACAGGCCAAGCACTCATATACACACTTTGTAAGGAAACAGTAGAGGGAAGGCAGAGTGACATTTAACCTGTTGATCCTAGCACTTGAGGAGGCAGAGCAGGGGGATCTGAAGTTTCAAACAAACATCAGCTACTCAGCAAGTTCAAAGCCAACCTGGGCCATGTGAGATCCTGTTTCAAAAAACAAAGGGTAAGCAAGATGGCTCACTGGATAAAGACGCTTAGAAAGACTGGCAGTCTGAGTTGAGTCCTTGGAGCCCACATAAAGATGGAAGCAGAGAGCTGACTCCACAAACTTGTCCTCTGACCAGCAAAGGTGTCATAGCACGTGCGCGCGCGCACGCGCACACACACACACACACACACACACACACACACACACTAATAATAATAATTATTATTATAGTTCTTTTAATTTGAAATAAAAGCAAAAAGAAAGATGATGAAAGGTTCCATATTGTTTAAAATGTAAAAAATTGATGGTGCATGCCTTTAGTCCCAGCACTCGGGAGACAGAGGCAGGCAGATCTCTGTGACTTCTAGGCCAGCCTGGTCTACAAAGTGAGTTCAGGACAGCCAGGGCTATTACACAGAAAAACTTTGTCTCACAAAACCAAAAAATAAAATAAATAAATAAATAAAACACTCAACCACAAATGAAAGAAATACCTATGGGGAAGGAACAGTATAAGGTGACAATAATAAATATAGAAATTAGGCCTCTCTGGGTATTTACAGATTTGATTTGAAATCACATATTAAATGTTTTGCATCATTATGAAAGACATAAATTTACAAAGTCATCCCTAAAAGTTAAAGTGATGAAACAAATGAACCTAACTGAGTTTCCAGATGGTGGCACAAGCAAACAGTCCCAAACCCTTCCAAGTGACTCCAAAACAGGCCCTCCCCCAGTGCGCAGAGCTACCCCACCCTGGTTCTCATAACCTGATGTGTGTGTCTCTTCCGTCTCAGCTGAATCCCATGAGGTGCAATGGTGACTTGGAGAGGGCCACAGTGGGGGGTATACATCATGGGACTCAGAAAATGCTATGCAGCAAATTCTTGTCTTCTTGAGTTTTGTTCCATTTATGTTTGTATTTGAAATAATAATGATTAAACCTTTACCAAGAACACGCCTATGTTTAGCTCTACAGACCTAAGGCCAGAAATGATTACAAAGCAAAAATCACGCAAAATAGCTTTACCCATCACAATGTCAGTGGTCACGGACTTGCTATTCTGTGATCATCCTTTTGACATCGTATGAGACAAACGAACAAACAACTCTGCCACTGTTGGTAAGAACTGGGATTCTAAGGCAGACGGGGGTGGCACACGCCTTTAATCCCAGCACTGGGGAGGCAGAGGCAGGCGGATCTCCAAGTTCGAGGTCAGCCCGGTCTACAGAGTGAGTTCCAGGACAGCCAGGGCTACACAGAGAAACCCTGTATGGAAAAACAAAACAAGAACTAGGATTCTAAGTGTGGTGATGCCTTTAATTCTAGCACTCAGGAGGCAGAGGTTAAATGAATCTCTGAAATTCTAGGACAGCCTGGTCTACAGGCTAGCCAGGGCTATGTCGTGAGACCCTGTCTCAAAAGAAATAAGATTTTAAAGAGTGACCTAAAGAAGAAAAAAGGAAAGAAGAGGTTAAGTGAAAACCCTGGTGATGAGTTAACTCAGTGGGTAAAAGCACTTGCCATACAAGCCTGACCATCTGAGTTCAGACCCAGAAACCATATGACAAACTTGTCCTCTGATGTCCACAGCATGTCATGGCACACAAGCCCACACTCATCTTGCACAAACTCCTACACACAGTACTAATAATTTTTATTGGCATCTCTTTCTTTAGGTTTGGGAAGTTTTCTTCTATGATTTTGTTGAAGATATTTCCTGGACCATGGAGTCGGGAGTCCTCTCTTTCCTCTATGCCTATAATTCTTAGGTTCCGTCTTTTCATTGAGTCCTTGATTTCTTGGATATTGTGGGTGAAAGATTTTTAGCTTTCTCGTTTTCTTTGGATGTTGTATTGATTTCTTCAATCGAATCTTCCATGCCTGAGATCCTGTCTTCCATCTCTTGAATCCTATTTTTGGTACTCAAATCCATAGTTCCTGTTCTCTTCCCTTGATTCTCCATTTCCACTAACTCTGACTGTGTCTTCTTTATTGTTTCGGGTAAAGAAAAAAATGAAATGTGAAGTTTCAGCCTTTTGCTACTAATTGTCATAAACTGTTTAGGATAATTAAGAAATGCAAACTAATAGTCATGCAAGCTGGTCATTGTGTTAGGTACTATGACAGTCTATTATAGTTATTTTCTAAGCTAATCAGAAATAAAGCTGCTAAGAGATAGCAACATCTGCTTATCCTAATATAAGAGATAGATAGGGCCTCTTCAAAAACCTCAAGAGATCTGCAGAATATGGCATTCAAATATGTTTTCGTAACTTTAGATTTTTTTTTATATCGAGACATATCAACTCCTGACAGCACCCCCTATTCTACCCCAAGTAGAAGATGAGCATCGAAGAATCTCCAGCGGGAGATGATTGAATTAGTCGCAAGCCTATCTCTTGGTAGGAAATGCCTCTTGCTCCAACTGTAGACAGAATGCTGTCCAAAAAGGACAAAACCTGGAAGCAGGTAAGTCGACAGCCTAGCTCTGCCAAGACAGGGTAGGTAAGTCCTTCATAATCCCTGCTCTACAATCAATGTCTGTCAGAGAAACGAGGCCAAATGACTGAAGATCGATGCTGTAATGTATGGAGAGAAAATGGGAACTGTCCAGGCAGCCACTGGTATGTCATTTCTTAGATTGGGAAGCTGCAGGCCCTGTACTTCCTATAAAGTCAGATATATTTATCCCTCTCAGGTCTCTGAGGTGGTTGAAGAATAGATAGCTACAGTCTCATAATTAAATTTTGAGTTGTTTAGGAGTCAAGAGAGTGTTATAGATCTAGGAAGATGCTTTTAAAATTGTGTTGCAAGTTAGTATGAATGTTGAGTTAGATATAGAACTTTAAACTCATGGAGATGTTTAGATAGTAGAATGTTAAAGTCAGGTGCCAAATATGTATGGACTGGACATTGGGAATGTACGCTAAGCCATATAACCCTCATAACTGTGACCTAATTACCTCTGTTGTTTTGTATTGTATCTATTATTATAAGAGAAAGAACCATTTGTTGGACTGAAAGGGGGAGCTGTTGGGGGAAATAAGATATACCTTAAACTTTAAAAAAAAAAAAAACGGGAAGAGGATGGGGGGTTGAGGGTGGGAGGGTGAGACTGGAGGGGAGAGTAGGGAGGGGATTGCCTTTGAGATGTAACTTGAAGAAATAAATAAAATAAAGTCTCTCTTTATCCCCCCCCAAAATAATAATAATAATTCTTAACCTAAATGCTAAATTCCAATTGGAATTATCTGAACCAACATATGACAGGTTACATTTTATCTAACATAATCACAAGTATATGTGATTATCAGGAAAATATAAACTATGAAAAGCGGCACAATTCGTTCAACAACAACAAACCACACACAAAAACACTCTTATGTTTGGTCTATTCAAGCAGTACTGGACAGGGCCTACCAGCCATAAATGTATCACAGGCACTGAATGTCTCTGAGGTCATTCCTCCAAATGGCTTAGACACACAGTAGTAGTTATGCAAATGAGTGATGTTAGGCAAATGGATAATGATAATTTATCCTCAATTTTGGTTCAAAAGGCTGTCTTTCATATACAGTATGTCTAAATGTTAATGTTCCACCCCCAAAATTTGTTTAAATCCTCACTTTGTCTTTGATCTCATGAAGGTAAGTCATACCTATATATTTACTATATATTACATATTTTATATAACTAATATTTATATATTATATAGTTTATATATAACTATACATGTATATATATGTGTGTGTGGATAGAAAATGATAGATAGATAGATAGATAGATAGATGATAGATAAATAGATAGATGATATAGATGATAGATAAATCTTATATGTCTCAAGACTTAATTTGGATCACTCAAAGAGTAGAAAGCTAAGTGTAGCAGAGGCCAAGGATAGAGTCCCTGACCCTGACTATCTCTCAACCCTTCTGTCCCCTTCCACTAGCTTTTGTAGATGTGAATATGATTAGGAAATTATTTTACATATATGTTACATAAGCAAAATTCATAAACATTTGATTCTGTCCTTTGACATTTTGAGATGGGCTCTAACATTCTCTTCTCTGTCTTGGCCTAATACTACTGTATTGCATTTGTTCTCAGATTTGAGGGGGTGCAAATACCAGATAGGGAGCTCCTTGATAATACGGATTCCTACTGGGCATGATCCTTGTACTTGCCTAGCCTGTGATGAGCTCTGGGTTCAGTTCCCAGAATTATCAAACAATACCACCAAATTCACACAAAACATTCTGTCTTAGGGGTTATGTATCTCTGCACATGTTTGGGTAGTTCTTGTGCTTGTAACTTTGGAACACATTTTCAGCAGCCTTGATTTAAAGCCACTTGGAAGCTAGGAGCCCCCAAAATCAACACACTATGGATCTGCCTGAAGTTTGGCATCAGGACCCTTTTCAGTGTCCTTGGGTTTAACTTTGGCTAGTTTCTCACTACCAACTTTGCAGTGTGTGTGTGTGTGTGTGTGTGTGTGTGTGTGTGTGTGTGTGTATGTGTACGTGCATGCATGCCTGTCTGTCTGTCTATGTATCTATTTGGTCAGAACATTGGGACTCAGTTGCCAGGAATAAATCTCCTCTTAGAATGGCTGCTCCTTTTTATGAAGCTCAAAAGCGCTGATTGTCTCTGAGGTCGCTCCTCCAAATGTCCCACTTATGACTCATCACAGTGCAAGGAGTCATTGCCTACGGCTGGCTCAAATACTGCACCTGCACCTCTTCTTTCCTTGTTAAATATTTGCTGTCTGTCTGAATCAGGAAAGAGTATTTCGCACCAAAAGCAAAAGGGTAGTGTTGGCTGATGTCTGATTGTGCTTCCATGTAGCTTCCATCTATCATTCTTTGTAAAGGCTACTCACAGAAGTGCCCCTCTGGTCAGACAGCTTGCTTTGTCTGTTCAGTGGCTTTATGGAGGCTTTGTTTGCTCACCTGTGGCAGATGTACTTGGACTCCAGATGTTTTCAAGACACTCTCTGTGTGGGCCTGTGTAATGCTATAAGGCAGTAGTTAACTCTTGCAAAGGCTTGGGACTTTAAAAGAAATTCTGATTGCTTATTGTTGGTCTGTTTGTGGTTCCTAATTAAGCATTTCATTTAAAATGCCAATGTCTTCAGGCTTATAAGATGAGTCTATTAAATTAATTTTTCCCCAACTAACTTACTATGGTTTCATGTCTACACTTTGTAAATTTTGTTAAATTTAAGGTCACACTTGGAATACTAAGTAAATGGTTTTTAATAAATAATTAGAATAAAGATATATCTACAGAAACCAAACCAATAAAAGTATGCATACTTTTTAAAAGAACTTACAGAAAATAAAATACATCAGACATCAGAGTATAGGAGATTTAATCCTTTAAATTTTTAAGAAAAATAAACCAATACATTCAAAACCATACAAATAATATATTGACCTCCAAGGTAACCATCACTAAATTTCATTATGATAGATTTATAATGAGTTTTATTTTTGATAATTTTCTTAATTTATTTATTACTTATTATTATCTTAAAGAAAATCCTAGATATTACATGTCATCAATATAATTTCATATTGTACATATTTCAGTGTGTATTTATGGAAGACAGAGACTATGCTGTTTAGATATAATCACAGTACACACAATAACAGACCCCCCAAAAGTTGAGAGAAATTCTATAATAATGTCAGATAATTAGTTAGTTTTCATATTTCTTTAATTGTCTTGGGAATTCCCCTCACATGCTTTCTCTTTTCACCTCCTTTTGTTTTAAAAAATAAAATAAACGAGGCTGGGAAAATAGCTAAGTGGGTAAAATGTTTGTTATGCAAGAATGAGGACCTGGGCCCAAGTTCCCAGAACCTATACATCTGTGATCTCAGGGCTCCAAAATCAAACAACACAAACAGAATCAGGATCCAGAACTGGTCAGATAGTGAAATTGGTCTCTTTAAACCCTTCTTCCCATTCCTACTAAAATAGATCTTTGAGAAGCAGAAGGGAGACAATCATTAAGGAAAGAAGAGGCCAACCAAACCCCAGTCCAAGTATGGGGGGTGGTAATCAACAGAGGGTGATCAATCCCTGGAATCAATTGTCTTTAGGACATAGAGAACTGTGTACAAGATTCTTGATCAAGGGGCTAGAGAGATGGCTCAGTGGTTAAGAGCACTGACTGCTCTTCCAAAGGATCCAGGTTCAAATCCCAGCACCCACATGGCAGTTCACAGTTATCTGTAATGGCCTGGTGTGGTGGCACATCACAGGCCTTTAATCCCAGCACTCAGGAGGCAGAGGGAGGCAGATCTCTGTGAGTTCAAGGGCAGCCTGGTCTACAGAGTTGAGTTCCAGGACAGCCAGGGTTACACAGAAAACTTTTCTAGAAAAGGGGCCTTTAACCGACAAGCCCCAACTTCATAGCCAGTTCTAGCCCAACCTACCTTGGCATCCAACAGAAAAGCTGGAATATTCCCTCCAGAACTCCTGGGAATTCCTACAGAAAAAAAGAGATGTATCCTTGTCAAGGACTTCGAACAGATTCTCTTTTTCCTATCACTCTACACACAGGTCATTCCATGTCTTAAGAGTTTTCAGAAACTCCAAGCACTCTACATGAGGACAGGCTGGGGAGCGGAGCCCTTTCCCTAGAGCTATTTTTTTTTTTTTTGCCCCAAATATAACCCATGACTCTATCACTATCTGTTGTAAAGGCATATAAATCAGCATAGGCCTGGGCTATTAAAACTGCATTAAAATATACAATATATATGAGTTACTGTACCCCAAGAGACAGAGGCAGTTTTCCTGGAAAAATCATTGGCTCAAAGCAAAGGATGAGGTTTGGCTCAGGTATCTTACCAGGACTCAACCAGCCCCAATCACTCAAACCCTGCTTGTCTTCCCCAAATCTGTAACAGTAGCAATTGTACTTTGCTGTCTTTCTGATTAAAAAAAAGGGGGGAGAGATTAGAATCTCTTGTAAAACACCCTGAAAGGCACACACTAGTTTAACAGGCAAGGGAGGAAGGTGGTAGGATTGTAGTGAAAAATAGATGCAATTAAATTCAAGTACTTCTTAATTTTATAAGTGTGTCAAATATCATGTGTTGCTTTCATGCTTTAAAGAAAATCAATCATGAGTCTTTTTTTTATTATTATTGTTAAGATTTCTGTATTAGAAGATTTCTGTGCTAGGCTTCCTAGCCAAGCCATGGAAATGCTTAGTGAGAAGCCATTCCAAGTCACTCCAGTGGGAAGCGTGGAAAGACATGAGTTTCATCCAGTTGTTGGAAGAGATGCCACAACATCCCTGCAGCCAGGTTTGGGTGTCCCAATGGGGCTCTAGACCTGGGACTCTCTTGTTCTTCTCACCTCTGTGGAGCAAGTTTCTGCTCCGGGCACAGTGTCCTTTGCATGTCTGCCCTCTGAGACCAAGGCTACACCCTGGTTATGTCAAATGATCCCTTATTTGCATGATTTCCAGCCCCCCACTGAACAAGCTGGTTTCAACCCTCAAACCCGGATCCAGCTGGTTACTGCAGAGGGATTTATGAGAAGTCGTGTCTGGAAACAAGAGGAAAATATTGGGTAATTAGGAGAGGCTCTTCCAGAGGCTGCCCATGGTGTGTAACTAGACATGCACTCTGAGGCACGGCAGAGACAGAGTCATGGTACCTAGACTTGCCAAAGCCACACTGGGCTCCCTTCACAAAAACCATACCCTATGGCCCAGAGCAGGGAGTGGCTCTAGGCCACAGGCACCTTTTTCGAAATGTAGCAACTCAATGTGAAACCTGAAAGAGGCTGCCCTACCCATGATCAGTGTCTGTGACTAAAAATGGACCAAAGCTAGAATTGTATGACATCCAGAGCTGAAAGACACCAGAGGGTGTGTATTCAGACAGTAATCTCAAATGCCATTTCAGTGCCCTGGGGGTCAGAGTCAGCATCTCAGGAGACCAGGGTAAAACACTGGGACTCTAGGATACCCATTCTGGCTTCAAGAGTAATTTCCCATTACCTATTCTGTGTTTTTGCTTCTTCTCTGTGAGTGCCAGACAACCTTATGGTCCTATCTCAGTGTGAAATCTCATCCAAAGAAACAGCTGTCCGTCAAAAAATATATATATAATCAAAAGTAATTCAAATCTATACTCAGTCTCCAAAGAAAAAAGCCCAAGGGGTAGACTGCATGTTTAATGCACACCAAGTTATCTTTTTAAAATCCATTACTTCCAATTTCTGCCATTCTCAATATTCTTCACACAGATGACAACTGCTTCCTGAGTAGTTGACCCTCTCTCTCCGACACACACCCAGACAGACCAAAACCTTTCCATGACGTCCAGCTGTGTGGCTCATCCGCCCTCTCAGCCAGCCCCCGTTTGCCTCAGTTCTCCATTGTGTAGGTTAGATTAGCCTGGCTTCATTGAAAGTTCCTCTCCCCCTCACTAGCCGCTGCCCTCCTCCAGCTTTGGTTTACTTGCTGTATATAGGAAAGTCCACACTCTGATGAAGCAAATATGAATTGAATTTTTTTCCCTTCAGCAAACGGGAAAGGTAGAAAACTGAATTCTAAAGCACTGGTCATTTCGTCCCTGTTTTATTAGGATTCCATAGAAAACTTCATTTTCCGAAGGACGCCACTGACTTAGCAACACACGTACCCTGTGTCCAGGTTTCATCAGTGAATGCTCTTCTTGAGACAAAAACCCTCTTTGCTTAAAAATAGCCCTTTCCGTCAACCAGCAGAAATGGCTCAATATCTGAAATTCCCACATTTTGTTCCTATGACTTGGTTAAATAAGAATATATTTCTCTGACGCAGATAAACATCCCCACCACCAACTTGTTCTCTGAATTTATTTCTCATTAGCTAGCCAGGCAAACAGTGATACTTCAGGATATTTGGAGCTGAGAGTAAGGCGGAAAAAGATTACCAACTTGGAGGTGATCAGAAAGACGCAGAAAGAGTATCAAACAAAATAAAGAAAAAGCTAGTGTTTGAGGAAGAGGCAGATTCAAATATATACAATGTTAGACCCTCTGCTCAGGCCCCAGCCCTCAGAGTAACAGAACTTGACTCAGGCAACCATCCCAGAACCCCTAAAGCTGTCCCCGTGTATCCACTATGATCCCAGAGATTATTTTTGGAGTGGTGTGTTTTTCTCCTGAAGTCCTCAGTAAATGCTCCTGATCCAGCAAGCTCAGTTTCTACTCTTCTCCATCCAAACCCACCTGGGGCTCCAGATCTGGTCCTAAATCCTCCCCACATCCAGCCGGTGCTGGTATCTTGCTCTGTCTCCTTTCCCAAATTTTACGTACTCGATGCCTGCCTCGTTGCTTCTAGTGGAGACCAGAGTTTGTTTCGTGATGCACCAAACCCTTGATTCCCCAAAGCTTTTCCCCTCAGAGAGCCCCATTCTTCCCCTGGTGGTCTCCAATTGTCCACCATAAATGACCCCTGCATCTTCAGCCACTGAAGGCTTCCTTACTTAGCCATTGCACCTTTACTGCCTGACGTCACATGACATGCCACTAAGTCATTTCACTGTCAGATTTCTCGAAATGCTATTAAATGAGTGATGTAGAGAGGGAATGAATGAATGCTTTAACATCTGGCAGGGGAATCTATGAGATCTGACCACCTGGTGGTTCCCTTAGTGATATATGCTCGACAATAACAACAGCAGTCAAAACAGGAAATGCATCGAGAGGTTATTGCCCATTAGCCATCTGTCTTGAAGCCCTGTCTGACCTCAGCAACAGTGACATTCGTTGTTTTTAAGGCCCCAGGAATGTGCATATTTTGCTGAGAGACCCACGAGCTGAAATTAACTAGGGCAGATTCCTCCAGAAAGCTGTGCCCTGTGGAGACTGGTGAATCGTTTAAGAGGCAACTTGTCCAAGATTGACCACGGCTCTGTCATTTGTCATCCATCTGACCGTTGAGTTACTGGCAGTTTTCTTCAACCCATCTCAGTAAAAAGTAATATCCAGTACTTATCAGTGCTCCCTTGGGTTCAAATCGCTATTCAAACTCACAAGACAGCAATGGGGTCCACCTTTGGCATTAGCCCATTCGGAAGCCTATCAGATATTCTTCCCCACAGGAATCCTTGCCATGGTCAACACAGTAGGATTCAAGTTTAAAGAGTTAAAATCTACATCAGCCGAGAATTCCCATGGCTTAATAACAATCCTCATGCTTTCTACTTTCCCCGAAGATTGAGTAGAAGTTCTTGAAACGAGTCCATAAGCATAGCTTTCAGGTGTTGTCGCCCCCCCCCCCAACCTCAGAACATGCCAGTTGTAAGATTTTTAAAAAGCCCAAAAAGGTAACTTCCTAACACAGATTCGTGTGCACCCAGTCTAGAAACAATTTGCAATCGGGGGTCAGCCTCACCATAAGCAATGTTGCCTAGCACCAGAGCTGACAATATCATCATGACTGGCTTCCATAGTAACAGTTAGGCGGTTTTCAGAGGTCGATTTTGTCATGTGTCTGGGGTTAACTGTTTTACCTACAAGATAATAATGGAAATGATCTCATGCCATCGTTCCACGGTGATGAATTAGCTTATGTCTAGGATTTAGAACAAGTAGAGAATAGTGAGTAGTCCAAATGTAGACTTCTGGAATTGCCTAGATTTTCTCCTCCCAATACGGGATGATTTGGTTATTTGTTCAGTAGTCTCAGCTACTGATAAATATTTCATGCAATTGAACTTTTGCTTAGGTTGACCAAAACCCCTTCTACTGGTCTTTATGGACTCTAGTGACCCCAGAGTGGTGAAAGGAGGAGCTGTCTGAGACAGGCGCTGTGAGTCAAACTAGTTCTCAGACCACTCCTCAGTCTCAGCTATCTGAAGCAGCCACAGGAGAGCTCGAAGCTTCCTACTCACCCAGAGTGACAAGGGACCTGGGGCTCATATGGCTTCTAGCTCAGGGCCTACAATGTCCATGTTATCAAGGAAGAAGCACGTTACTTCACTAACCTTTTTCTGTGATTCTCAGTCTCTGTGTTAACTAGTGACGTCAGGACAGAATGTGGACAGAAGACACGTTTATTTGTGGAGTCTGGTGGCAGAACAGAGAAGTGGTGAAAATGGCTCATCAAGGAGCAGGAAGGATGAACTCTGATAACAGACGTAGGATTCTATCCTTATATGATTTTGTTTTTTTTTTTTCCTTTATTTTTTATTTCTTCAAGTTACATCTCAATCGCAGTCCCCTCCCTATTCCCCCCTCCAGTCCCACCCTCCCACCCTCAACCCCCCATCCTCTTCCCTTTTTTTTTAACTTTAAGGTATATCTTATTTCCCCCTACAGTTTCCCCTTTCAGTCCAACAATTGGCTCTTTCTCTTATAATAATAAATACAATACAAAACAATAGAGGTAATTAGGCCACAGTTATGAGGGTTATATGGCTTAGCGTACATTCCCAATGTCCAGTCCATATGTATTTGGTACCTGACTTTAACATTCTACTATCTAACCATCTCCATGAGTTTAAAGTTCTATATCTAACTCAACATTCATACTATCTTGCAACACAATTTTAAAAGTATCCTCTTAGATCTATAACACTCTCTTGACTCCTCAACAACTCAAAATTTAATTATGAGACTCTAGCTATCTGTTCTTCAACCACCTCAGAGACCTGAGAGGGATAAATATATCAGATTTTATAGGAAGTGCAGAGCCTGCAGTTTCCAAAACTAAGAAATGACATACCAGTGGCTGCCTGGACAGTTCCCATTTTCTCTCCATACATTACAGCATCGATCTTCAGTCGTTTGGCCCCGTTTCTCTGATAGACATTGATTGTAGAGCAGGGGTTATGAAGGACTTGCCTACCCTGTCTTGGCAGAGCTAGGCTGTCGACTTACCTGCTTCCAGGTTTTGTCCTTTTTGGACAGCATTCTGTCTACAGTTGGAGCAAGGGGCTCTTCCTACCAAGAGATAGGCTTGCGACTAATTCAATCATCTCCCACTGGAGATTCTTCAATGCTCATCTTCTAATTGGGGTAGAATAGGGGGTGCTGTCAGGAGTTGATATGTCTTGATATAAAAACGTCTAAAGTTATGAAAACATCTTTGAATGCCATATTCTGCAGATCTCTTGAGGTTTTTGAAGAGGCCCTATCTGTCTCTTCTATTAGGGTAAGCAGATGTTGCTTGTCTCTTAGCAGGTTTATTTCTGATTAGCTTAGAAAGTAACTATAATAGGCTGTCATAGTACCTAACAGAATGACTGGCTTGCATAACCATTAGTTTGCATTTCTTAATTATCCTAAACAGTTTATGACAATTAGTAGTAAAAGGCCGAAACATCACATTTCATTTTTTTTTCTTTACCTCCTAACCCTTCCATCCCATTTCTCTGGGGTGGGATGTCCTTATATAACAGTCCCTCATCTCAGTTGAGAGGTCATATGAGGGCCAAGAGCCTCCTCATTCATTGGAGGTCTACGAGGCAGTACCATCAGTGAAAAGTGTCTCATTGCCTGGGAGAGAGAACTACTAAACAAACAAACCAATAAGCAGACAAATACATAAAAAAGACTAAAATATAGAAAAAATATAAAATATATATAAATAATAAATAAATAAATAAAAATTAAAAATAAAAAGACTATGTCCAAGTTCCCTTTGGTGTGTTAGTTGTAGTATTGATACCTTCTACTATATAGCTAAAATCCTACTATAAGTGAATAGATGCCATATGTGTCCTTCTGAGTCTGGGTTAGCTCACTCAGGATGAGCTTTTCTAGTTCCATCCATTTGGCTGCAAATTGCATAATTTCATTGTTTCTGATAGCTGAATAATATTCCATTGTGTAGATGTACCACAGTTTTTTAACCCATTCTTCGGTTGAGGGACATCTGGGTTGTTTCCAGTTCCTAGCTATTACAAATAAGGCTGCTATAAACATAGATGAGGAAACTTCCTTATGATTCCGTGAAGAGGCATTTGGGTGTATACCCAGAAGTGGTATGGCTGGGTCCTGAAACAAAGCTATTACAAGTTTTCTAAGATATCGCCAGACTGACCTCCATAGTGGTTGCACAAGCCTGCACTCCCACCAGCAATGGAGTAGGGTTCCCCTTTCTCCACACCCTCGCCAGCATGTGCTGTCATTTGAGCTTTTGATCTTAGCCATTCTGACAGGTGTGAGATGGAATCTCAGAGTCGTCTTGAGTTGCATTTCTCTGATGATTAAGGATGTTGAGCATTTCTTCAAATGTCTCTCAGCCATTAGGGATTCCTCCTTTGTGAATTCTCTATTTAGCTCTGTCCCCCATTTTTTGATTGGATTATTTGGTTTCTTGGCATTTAATTTCTTGAGTTCTTTGTAGATTTTGGATATTATCCCTCTGTCAGATGTGGGGTTGGTGAAGATTTTTCTCCCAGTTTGTAGGCTGCCGTTTTGTTTGAATGACAGTGTCTTTTGCCTTACAGAAGCTTTTCAGTTTCATGAGGTCCCATTTATTGATTGTTGATCTCAGGTCCTGAGCTGTTGGTGTTCTGTTCAGGAAGTTGTCACCTGTGCCAATGAGTTCGAGGGATTCTCCCACTTTTTCTTCTAGTAGATTTAGTGTGACCGGCCTTATGTTAAGGTCTTTGATCCACTTGGACTTAAGTTTTGTACAAGGTGATAAGTATGGGTCTAATTTCATTCTTTTACAAGGGAACATCCAGTTGGACAAGCACCATTTGTTGAAGATGCTGTCCTTCCATTGTGCAGTTTTGGCTTCTTTGTCAAAAATTAGGTGGCCATAAGTGTGTGGGTCTATTTCTGGATCTTCAATTCGATTCCAATGATCTACTGGTCTGTTTCTATACCAATACCATGCTGTTTTTACAACTATTGCTCTGTAGTACAGCTTGAAATCTGGGGTGGTGATACCTCCAGATGTTTTTTTTTATTGTACAGGATTGATTTAGCTATTCTGGGCTTTTTGTTGTTCCATATGAAATTGAGAGTAGCTCTTTCCAAGTCTATAAAAAATTGTGTTGGTATTTTGATAGGAATTGCATTGAATCTATATATTGCTTTTGGTAGGATGGCCATTGTTATTATGTTGATCCTACCTATCCATGAGCATGGGAGATCTTTCCATCTTCTAAAGGCCTCTTCCATTTCTTTCTTCAAGGGCTTGAAGTTCTTGTTGTACAGGTCCTTTACTTGCTTGGTTAGGGTTACCCCCAGGTATTTTATGTTGTTTTTGGCTATTGTGAAGGGGGTTGTTTCCCTTATTTCTTTCTCAGCCGATTTGTTTGTTGTATAAAGAAGGGCTTCTGATTTTTTCAAATTAATTTTGTATCCAGCCACTTTGCTGAAGGTGTTTATCAGCTGTAAGAGTTCTCTGGTGGAATTTTTGGGGTCGCTTATGTATACTATCATATCATCTGCAAATAGGGATAATTTGACTTCTTCGTTTCCAATGTTTATCCCCTTGATCTCCTTTAGTTGTCTTATTGCTCTGGCAAGAACTTCAAGTACTATATTGAAGAGATGGTGAAAGTGGACATCCTTGTCTTGTCTCTGAGTTTATAGGAAATGCTTCAAGTTTCTCTCCATTTAATTTGATGTTGGCCACTGGCCTGCTGTATATTGCCTTCATTATTTCAAGGTATGGTCCTTGTATACCCGTTCTCTCCAGAACTTTTAGCATGAAGGGGTGTTGGATTTTGTCAAATGCTTTTTCTGCATCTAGCGAGATTATCATGTGGTTTTTTTCTTTCATCTTGTTTATATGGTGAATGACGTTGATAGACTTTCGTATGTTGAACCATTCCTGCATTCCTGGGATGAAGCCTACTTGATCATAGTGTATGATACTTTTGATGTGTTCTTGAATTTGGTTTGCTAGTATTTCATTAAGTATTTTTGCATCTATGTTCATGAGGGATATTGGTCTGAAGCTCTCTTTCTTTGTTGGTTCTTTGTGTGGTTTAGGAATCAGGGTGACTGTGGCCTCATAGAATGAGTTTGGCAATGTTCTTTCAGATTCTATTTTGTGAAAGAGTTTGAAAAATATTGGTGTTAGCTCCTCTTTGAATTTCCAGGCAAAAACAAGCAAACTGGAGAAGGAAATATACAAAACGAACAATACCATTCAAGACATGAAAATAGAAATGGAAACAATAAAGAAAACACAGGCAGAGTTAAAAGAGGAAATGGAGAATCAAGGGAAGAGAACAGGAATTATGGATGTGAGTATCAAAAATAGGATGCAAGAGATGGAAGACAGGATCTCAGGCATGGAAGATTCGATGGAAGAAATCAGTACAACATCCAAAGAAAATGTGAAAGCTAAAAAATCTCTCACCCACAACATCCAAGAAATCAAGGACTCAATGAAAAGACGGAAACTAAGAATTATAGGCGTAGAGGAAAGAGAAGACTCCCGACTCCAAGGTCCAGGAAATATCTTCAACAAAATCATAGAAGAAAACTTCCCAAACCTAAAGAAAGAGATGCCAGTAAAAATCCGAGAAGCTTACAGAACACCAAACAGATTAGATCAGAAAAGAAACTCCTCTCGCCACATAATAATAGAAACTCCAAATGTAGAGAACAAAGAAAGGATATTAAAAGCTGTAAGAGAAAAAGGCCAAGTCACATACAATGGCAGACCCATCCGAATCACACCTGACTTCTCCTCAGAAACTTTAAAAGCTAGAAGGGCCTGGACAGATGTCCTACAAGCCCTGAGAGAACATAAGTGCCCAGCCAGACTACTATACCCAGCAAAACTCTCTATCAAAATAGATGGAGAAAACAAGATATTCCATGACAAAATCAAATTCAAACAATATCTCCTCACAAACCCAGCCCTACAGAAGATCCTAGAAGGAAAATTCCAACACAGGGAAGATAACTACACCCAAGAAAACAGAGGAAATAGAAACCTCCACAGCAACTAAACAAAAAGAAACACAAGACAACCAGCTATACCAAAATAATGGGAAATAACAACCCCTGGTCACTAATTTCCATCAACATCAATGGACTCAACTCACCAATAAAAAGACACAGACTTACAGACTGGATCCGTAAACAAGACCCATCTTTTTGCTGTATACAAGAAACACATCTCACTATTGAAGATAAACACTATCTCAAGAGTAAAGGGCTGGGAAAAGGTTTTCCAAGCAAATGGACCCAGGAAACAAGCTGGAGTAGCCACCCTAATATCAAACAAAATAGACTTCCAATTGAAGTTAACAAAAAAAGACAGAGAAGGGCATTACATACTCATTAAAGGAAATATCCACCAAGAGGACATCTCAATACTGAACATCTATGCCCCAAATACAAAGGCACCTACATTTATAAAAGAAACGCTTCTAAAACTTAAATCGCACATCGATCCAAACACTTTAATAGTGGGAGACTTAAACACCCCACTCACAACGATGGACAGATCATCAAGACAGAAGCCAAACAGAGAAATAATGAGTCTAACAGAGATCATGAACCAAATGGACCTAACAGATCCCTACAGAACGTTTCACCCAAACACAAAAGAATACACCTTCTTCTCAGCACCTCATGGAACCTTCTCCAAAATCGACCATATAGTTGGACACAAAGATAGCCTCAACAGATACAAGAAAATTGAAATAACCCCTTGTATCTTATCAGACCATCATGGAATAAAGCTGGACTTCAATAGCAAAAGAATCAACAGAAAGTCTACACTCACGTGGAAATTGAACAACTCTTTACTAGAGGACCACTGGGTCAGGGAAGAAATAAAGAAGGAAATCAAAGACTTCTTAAAATCCAATGAAAATGAAGACACAACATACCCAAACCTATGGGACACAATGAAAGCTGTGCTACGAGGAAAGTTCATAGCATTAAGTGCCTTCAAAAAGAAAATTGTGACAGCTCATATTAGCAAATTAACAGCTAAACTGGGTGAATTGGAAAAAAAAAAGAAGCAAACACTCCCAAGAGGAGCAGAAGGCAGGAGATCATCAAACTTAGGGCTGAAATCAACAACTTAGAAACAAAAAGAACTGTACAAAGAATCAATGAAACCAAGAGTTGGTTCTTCGAGAAAATCAACAAAATAGACAGACCCTTAGCCAAATTAACTAAAAGACAGAGGGAGAAAACACAAACCAACAAAATCAGAAATGAAAAGGGAGAAATAACAACAGACATTGAGGAAATCCAGAGAATTTTTGGGTCCTACTATAAAAATCTATACTCCACCAAATTTGAAAACTTAAGTGAAATGGACAATTTTCTTGATAGATTCCACGTACCGAAGCTAAATCAAGATCAGATAAACAGATTAAACAGCCCTATAACCCCTAAGGAAACAGAAACAATCATTAAAAATCTCCCAACCAAAAAAAGCCCAGGGCCAGATGGTTTTAGCACGGAATGATTTTTTTTTTAACCAGAATAAAGACTTCAGTCCAGTGGGGAGCAGAGTGTTGTGAAATGTCCCTCAAAGAAGCTCTCCAAATGGCACACTCAGTTCCTCCTGCCATTTGATGAGTAGGAATGACCCTATCAGCAAATCTTGTTCCTCTCCATCTCACTGAGGTAACTGTCTGGTGTGGAAACAGGATGATTCATTTTAAAGCATTTCTTCTCCTGTCTCCTTTTTATGGTCATGGTGTCTGGTTTTTTGCAATTGATCATACCCCGCCTTGTTCCAGTTTCCCAAAATCCCTTACCTACAACACCCTGGTCAGGGCTGGTTTCTGTTTTCTGGTCTGACATTCTGACAAGCAGAGTGAAAAACCAAGGTGGCTTTCTGGTCCTGGGGTTGGGCAAGCTGACTGTGCCTGTTCTTCTTGCTAAATGAAGTGTTCATACCTACGCTCTGGGGTTAAACAACTGAAAAGACAGCTTTTTTAATTCAAAAATTAGAGGTGAGATGGATACAAGAAACATGTGGTACAGGTTAACGACCCCCTAACTCCTTTCCCTTCAGAAGAGTCAGCATAACACTGTCTACCAGCAATTCCCTCCACATTTGACTTCTCCCACGTCATTAGTTATGTATCTCACTGCAGAACTGTTCTCACTTATTTCTTTCATAAATGCTTATTTTACCCTTTCTGAATTCAATATCCCCACAAAGTAATAGGATTAATATGCCATTTTTATTTTTTCAGATTTAAAGATCTCTCACAACGTACCATGCCCACTACTCTGAGAATTTTGCAAATGCCACCTCCCTGAATCTCCACAACTGGCCCCCAATGAGGCAAAACTCCCACCATCCCCGTCACAGATTAGGAAACTGAGGCTTGGATTAGTGAGGGCATAATCACGTGGTGATCAGTGCAGTGAGAACTGGCATCTAGGTAGGATGACTCCAGAACCCGAGTTTAACCCGAGTCAAGCTGAGTCGGTCATGGTGGAATTAGGCCTAACCGCTTTTAAGTTAGACTAAGGCGAAGCCTAAATATTAAAAACTGCTGCATCTTCTTGTATTGGTGATCTAAAATCACCTCATTCCCCACTGGTTACACTAACACACTGAATAGAAAGAGCTTCCATCTCAGAAGACTTAGCTGCAATGACTTTCCCGTTTTTTAACCACTGGCTTTGTGGCTCTGAGGATACCTGTTGACCGACTTGTTAAGCCTCAGTTTCCCCACCATAGTCACCCCAGACAATGATTCCTTCTTCTTTCATGGGCTATTAGAGAGGCTGAAGAAATCATAACACTGCAAATGCTTTGGGAATTATTACTGCCTTGAGTCAGCATCAACTCCTCGGATGATGGATATGTGGTATAATTAAGGAAGCAAACCCCCCCCACCCCGCGCTTTTTCCATTGCAGACAGTCCTTGCCAGTTGGAAAGTCTCTCATTTGAAAAAAAAAAAAAAGTAAGTCCTTATGTTCCTTTGTGCTAGAGGGTGTTACTGCTGCCACCAACCCAAAATAAATCACTTCATGAGGTAAGGTCTGTTTATATTATTCCACTACCTGACTTCCTGTGTGAGACATTCAAATGTGAGCATCTCAGGCAAAGGCCTATAAAGTCATTTCCCCAAAGCTTTACACTTAGCTGTGCTAAACATCTGCTTCTTTTGGGCCACCTGAGTTGTTGAGTTTCACTATGCACCACAGTGAGGTCCAGGTGTCGAGCGAGGCTCCAGACGGTTTCTTTCCTCCATGCCTCAAGAGAAGCCTTGGTTTATGGTTCCATTTCCCACGCTAGAACTAGTGGTGAGGAAACCTCTACAGCTGGGCTTCATTACACACAGTCAACGGCCATAACATTTTTTAAGGTAGCAGGCTGGGCTGAAGGTTGCATTCTCAAATTTTCAGCTGACTTAAAGCTGCAACCATCTGAAAGACAGATATGAATACCAGTCAGACCCCTGTAAACATCCAATGACTCAACCAAATGTGAATCAAAATATTTGGGGAGGAAAAAAACTACAATTGTGCTGAACATGGGCAGACTCCTTCCTTATCATTATTCCCCAAACAATTCAGCATAATAACTATTTATATAGCATATACATTGTGCTAAGAAATATAAGTAATGTGGAGATGGTTTAAATTACACTGAAAAGGGCTAGAGAGATGAGTCGGCCATTAAGAGTGCTTGCTTCCCTTGCAGATGACCTGAGTTTAGTTCCCAGCACCCACAGTAGGTGGCACACAACCCACTACTCCAGCTCCAGGAATTCCAACACCGTGTGAGTTGTTTTGATAGCCATTGCAGGAGCAATAATCAACAACTAGGAAAACCCATATGTCATCAATACCTTTGGGGAGTCTCTCATGTGAACCCAACAATCCTTCAATATCAAATGACTGAGTCTCTTGGAAAACACATCTAGTGGGAGATAACCAAAAAAAGAGAGAGAGAATTGATGTCATAAGGGAACAGGCTGTGTAAATAAAGGAAAGAACTGTCTCCTCCCTCTAAGGAATCTTCTTCTAATGCTTATACATGCACACACCGCTTCTCTTGCACCTCCTGATGTGGAACGAAAGCAACTCTCTTTTGAGATAGTACAGGGTGGATTATGGAGACCAGATCTTAAGGAAAGAATTTAAAACATCTTGCAGCTACCCAGAAAAATCTGAGATTCCACATACTGCCTTTCACAGCTTCCACACATAATAATGCCACACAAGCTTCCATGACTTGGAAACACCTCAGAACATGCTAGCACAAATGGAAAATGAACCAAGAGTACATGCAGGTTTAGATTCTTTCCTGAAAGAGGAGTTAGACATCAGATGCTGTCTGTCTAACATGCCTCAGTATTTATATTTGGGCCCTGCTGGTAGTTTTCCTACGACCTCTCTAGTGCCTATTAAACAAGAACTGACTGCATTTGTATATATACATACAGACATACACACACACACACACACACACACACACACACACACATATATATGCCTGGTTGACTACAAGTAATCATAGTCATTTAGCTGCTTGGGAGTTTCTATTTAAACAGTGCTTTGTTTGAATAGATATCTTATTTTAAAGGCTAATGTTGCCTATCCCTCCACATCTGCCAGAATTACTCACTCTTAATACTGTGTCCTATGTTCCCAAGCTTCCAAACCCAAGCATATTCTTGTACCATCAACCCTTCAGCCTCTGGATTCAAATTCACTGTTATTTACTAGAAGTAACTATTCTGAACCCACTTTAGGACACTGTCACATTCACAGCCCCCATTTGATCCACAAGATTGTTAAGGTAACCAGAATAGTCCCATTTTATAAACAGGGAAACCCCAGACATGTGGAGAGTGTGAACGTAGTTAGTGTTGGTTGATCTGGGGTTGGTCCCGGATCTTCTCTGTGGTCTGTTGTCTGTCTGTTGTATGGGTTCCTTTGGCTCCTCTTCCCTCCCTCTGAGCTGTCTCACTTGGAATCACTAAGTATCTGTTCCCTTCTAGGCCAGCAGCACCCTCCCTCTTCCCCAGACATGCCTGGGAGCTCAGCTTCTTCAAACTCCACCATGAACTTTTCCCCTCACGCTGTGTATTTTCTCCTTTGCATTGATCTCCTCTCTTTTCCTGCTACAAATTCCTGAAAGACAAACTACACTTTTCCTATTATTCCATTACAGTCTGCTCCTCACTCGAGTGAATCTGATCAACAAAAGGACGGCTTCAATCACGGTGTTTATTCCTGTTTTTTTTTTTTTTTTTTTTTTTTTTTTTTTTTTTTTTTTG
>CAJQZJ010000366.1:125376-150567 GCA_907164525.1 Lophiomys imhausi | reverse complement strand
AGACAGGGTTCTCTGAATATCTCTGGCTGTCCTGGACTCGCTTTGTAGACCAGGCTGGCCTCGAACTCACAAAGATCCGCCTGCCTCTGCCTCCCAGGTGCTGGGATTAAAGGCGTGCGCCACCACCGCCCGGCTTATTCCTGTTTTTATGACGTTCTGATTATATCTGGTCCTCAGGTAAGCATGCTGGTGTCTGTGCGGTGAGGTAGGGTGTGAATCCCGAAATGCCTTTTCATCTGTAAATATTTCAAAGCACCTTACTAATCCATTGCTTTTGGTTCTTTTGGTTCCCTTTTAATTAATAAACAATTTGAGAGACCTAGATAAAAATTAAATATTCTCAGAACTGGGACTAGGACATTATTTTATAGTTAGCTTTCAGGCAGCTGTGACCAAAATGCTGGAGAGCTTCTGTAGTTTAAGGAGGAAGAACTTACTTTGGCTCCTGGTTTCAGAGAATTCAATCCACGTGGATAGTTGGTTCCACGTTGTCTGTGTAGAACATGGGATTGTGGGTGTGTGTAGTGAGGTTGCTTCTATACCTCGTGGCAGACAGGAAACAGAGAGTAACAGAGGGACCTAGAATCAGTGGTCAGCTTAAAAGGCACATGCCCCGTGACCTTCTCCCAGAGTTTTCATGACCTCTTCAAATAGAACCACCAGAATCACCAAGCATCAATTGCTGAGCTTGGGGTAGGGTGGGGAGTGTTTCATATGCCAACAAGAACCTTCTGCCCCAGATCCCCAGCAGAGGGAGTGGGGCTGAATACATGCTAGCTGAGTCCTTCAGCTTAGTTCTTCAATCTTCTCTGGAATTCTCTCATAGACACCTCCAAACCTGTCCTTTACTGACACCCCCTTAGGCACCGCTGAGCCTAGTCAAGGTGGTAGTCAGCATTACAACCACCATAGGCAGTGGTACAATCAGATATAAAACTGAATTCAAACCATTTATGCCAAATAGACTCAATGGTTCTTGTTCTCTATAGGCTAAAGCTCCCTCGGCTTCAGAAAAAAAAAAAAAAGAAGGATTTAGAATTTTGTAATCCAGGTAGCAGCAACTCTGTTTTGAAGTTGGTTGTTGTTACTATATGAAGGCTTCACTTCCAATGGATGGAAGAGAAATGGAAAGAAGAAACTGTTTTTAGCTCCACTAGAAAACCTGGGCTAACTGTGTTGGCAGGAATGTGAGAGGTAAACACTTTGAAACGTCGCTGGTGTGTGTGTGAAGAACACAGCACCTCAAAATATGCTATTTTGACATATGGGTTGTTTTGAACTAAAAGTATCTGAGAAACAGAAAAGGTTCTTTACTTCTCCATATCTGCCTAAAAATAGATGGTAAGTCTCTCCTTTTATAAAGTAAATTCATGCTTCTAAAGAAAAATTTCACCTGTAAAGATGTCTCCTTCCACCAGACAGCTCTCATCGCCAGACTCTACCTGTGTAGAGACAAGACAACCATGTTTTCCAAACATTCTCTTCCCTCTACATTTTCATTCAATAACTTTCAAGTCCCTTCCCCCAATCCTGTGAAAGTGTATGAGACCAAAATTAGCTTCCTTACTATTCATTCACCACAGTTCTTAGGTGAAATAGTAAAATATTAACAAGAGAAAAATAAAGAGAAGCCTCACATGATCTTTGCCATGTATACAGACAGGAAACACCTCCCCCAAAGCCCCAAGTCTTTTCTTTTATATAACTAAAATGTTTACAAGACTCAATTATCTAGCCATGTCCTTGAACATTTTCTCTTTAAGAAACCTGTAAATAATGAAAACTTTGTTTTCTTGATGTTTTTGGGGGGAGCCTGTAACAGCTGAGCCATTCTCTCCAGCCCAACTTTGATTTTTTTTAACTCATCTCTTTATCAGTTTGATTTATGAGCCCCAATAATACAGTCTAAGAGGACAGACAAAAAGAACCCCCCCCCCCACAATGTTACATAGAAACATTTCTTTAGGGGAAATTTTGGTAGTATTTATAAAAATTAAACTATACGTACTCATTCTTTGACCTGCCAATTCTTCCCTTTTGGAACTGATCCCATGAACTTACTCACAACCATACACAATGAAATGTACCTGGGGACTTTTTTTATAGATATAAATTTCACATATAGAAAAACTTCCTGCCTGTCTGCCAAATATTTCCTGTGTCTTCAGTTTCCTGAGACATAGTTCAAAATAATCCCTCTGCTAAAGAGGTGTATATCAGAGTGGTTTATCCTTGTCTGTTTCAAGTCACATTCCAGGATTGTTTGTCCCATTACCATAGTTATAAAAATAATTTTGTTCTTTTTTTTTTAAATATTGGGTAGGTTTGAGTACCCTTCATCTCGTTATACACAACTGCTTTAAGATTTGAGGGGACAGGTAACACAGCTCTGAGCTGAATGTTCCAGCCGCTCATCTTAGGTTTAAGGAAGGTTTTTCTCTTGCCTCCCACTGGTTTGTATTTTCCTGTTTTTGGACTTTTAAATGAAGTGTTGCCATAAAGAAGGGACAAATTGCTTAATCCGACAGAATCCAAGAGCCAGACTCATTAACTTCCCTCCGCACCTCTTAGGTCACACCATGGTCATTAATTATACCTAGAGGATGTGGTAAGGGACACTCTCACTATTCCCTGAAATGTTTTTCTGTCCTACCGGCCTGGGTCTTAGAATGTAAACAATGACCTTCATCAGCCATGTCTTCTTTGTTCCTGCGCATGGGCGGGGCGGGGGGAAAAGGCACCATGAGGTGGGTAGCATTAGAGCAGAATTACTCAACCCCACTCTTCCTCACCCTGAACCAAAGGCTCATGGCAGCTCAGCAACTGTAGCCCCCCTTGCCCTTCCCACGGTTATCTCAGCTCCTCTCCTTCAGACTTGGCAGCCTCCCACCCCAGACAAGGAAAGAAACTCCAGAAACTGGGACCCCCTCTCCCCCAGCCACAAAGGAAGCCCGCGGAAGACAGTCAATGGTAAGCGTTCGGGGACCGCAGGCAGCTCTGGTCCCTGGAAAGGCGATTTTACAGCAGCCACTGTCGTCAAGTGGAGATAAATTTCCTCTAATGAGGACAGCAGCAGACCGATATGCTGTTTTGGGTTCTTCTGGAACAGCCATCCAGGGATATTCCAGCCTTACAGTTGTCTCAGTTCAAGCAGAAGCTGATGTCTCCACCTCCCACGGGTTCGCTTTCTTCCTTTAATCACTTTTACAAGCAGCCGAGGACTTGAAGACCATAAGATAGCTGAGGCCATTGCCAGGTAGCCTATGAGTGACTGACCACTGAGGAATTGAGGCACTTCTCTGGGTCTGTTTTTCTCGCAGGCTTTTCTTCCCAGCCTTTCTGCCAGTGTGGGAAAGCTGAACAGTATACGTCTCAGAAACCCAACTGACACACCTTCTGTCGGTGCCAGTGTTAGAAAGGTGAGAGGCATTGAGTAACCCGCTCTCCGCTAACTTCACCAACCATTGAGAAAAGGCAACTGCTTCACTTGCCCCACTCAATCTTGCTCATATACCGTGGACTCACCTACCAGAGGAGAAATGAGACCGAGCACAAAGTATGAATTCCTATCTTTTCACACCCAAAACGGTGACATTTCTGAGTCCTTGTGCAGTTTGAAAGGGAACAAGAAAAACTTGAATTGATTTTCGGCTGTTTTTTCACATGGACCAGAGAGATACACAAATCATTCCAGGTGTCAAATTCTGCCCTACTCCCTTGATTCAATAATCACTCTCTTAATAACTTAGAAGATCTAAATTAGACCATCAGTATCTACCATGGGCCCCAGATGAGTTATTCATTTAATTCATCTGAGAATTTGGAGTGTTTATGTTCCATTCATTCAACAACAACCTTTTTTAAATTAATGATTCTGAGCTGACTTCTTGAGATATTGGGTTTGATAGAAATACAACGAAACAAGAAGTAATTCTCCATTTTGACTTAACTTTATTGTTTTGCTAATCACTCCACAAGGAAAAAAAAAAGTTTCAAACTCCCAAATGCTCTCAAGGGTCAGTCATATTCTTGTCACTGTGTTTACTCAGAATAGAGACTAAGTCTCGAGTTTCATTTTCCTCCACTGAATTAACAGTAAGATCTTAAACCAATCCAAAAACCTTAGGTATTTTGAATTAAAGCTAAAATCATGAAAATTGGTTACAATCACTGATCACACCTGGCTTTTAAGCTATCTCCAATACACAGATGTAATTTAGCAACACATTAATTCCTGAGAGTTTTAGTAGTTTTAAAGACAAGTTTGTGTCTTCTTTCTCACTTTTCTTTATGCCAAATTGTTCCGTTCTGAGGCATTAAAACCTATTACTATTGTTTATAATGGATTTTTCAATAATTCAAATGCAAGGAGAGAACAGAAACTTCTGTTTACCTACTGAAGGAAGGAAGGGATGGGAAGGATTAGAGCCCTGTGATTCAAAACAATTGTTGGTGCTAAACTAAAAAAAAAAAAAAAATTCTCACAGGTCAATTTTCAGCTTCAAACCCAGAAGCTAATTTTGTATATGACCCACATGGATTTGTATCCATGACTTCATGACTTAGAAATAGCAGGCTGGAGGGATCCCTTCGTGGGTAAGAGTGCTTACTAGAGAAGGATCTGAATTCACATCCCCAGAAGCCATGTAAAATGCCTGGTATTGAAAACATACCTGTAATCTCTGGTGTCAAGGCAGAGTCAGGAGGATCACACTGCGGCTTGCTGGCTGCCAACATAGCTCCAGAGAGAGACTCTGTCTCAAAGGAATAAAGAGAGTGACAAAATAGGACACTCAACATCCTCCTCTGGCCTCCACATGTACACATGCAGTAGCACACGCTCTCACAAGCACATATATACACTACACTTCACTACACTACACACACACACACACACACAAATAAAAATGAAACACTACTAAGCTGTTAGGCTCAAACTCACTTGACCAAACATTAGTTAGGCTTTAGAAGTAACCTGGGAATTTTGAGCAGGCCCTGAGCGGCAGGTCAGCTTGCCCCAGAAGCTATCATGTACCACCTCCCAGGACTTGGAAGCCCTAACCATTACCAGGAGGCCAAGTTCCTGCTTGGGTATGGCCGGTTCCTAGGGCAACCGAGAGAACAACAGAAACCCCAGGTTGTCAGTTGTCATGGGTTTGGAAATCCCCACCTTGTTTCCTAGGTCACCTATGCTAGCCAATCAAAGTACTGTTGCTCGGTGATGCTGGTTCTGCCTGCTGAACCAACCTGAACTGAAATTCTGTTTGGGATCCCTTCCTTCTCCTTGCATGGAGAAGCTTTGGGGGTGACCTCGGCATGCTGATTAATAAAATCCTCTTGCATTTTGCAACGTTCTCGAGTTCCTGGTGATTCCTCAGTCGCTCCACATTTGGGTTCAGGAACCCGTTCCTCGGCCCTTACAAAGCCTTCTCAGGCACATAATTTTCTTGCTAAATGCATATGTTGCCATCCTTTCAAATACTTTTAGCTGAAATCTCCATACATTTATACAATGTATTTTTATCATATCCATATTGTGTATGTGGGAGGGGTTACTATAGAACATTCATCCATAGTTGAGTGCTCTCTTAGCTCTTTGACCAGTTATGAATTTCTGTGTTATCTGCAAAAAGATCAAAGCTAAAAAGCAACACAAATCTACAAGAATAAACATAAATATTTAGAAGACAGTTTAACAACATGTCTACATTCCTAGTGCCTATGATCTTCCCAGTCATAGCCTTTTGACCATGTTCACAGTAATAAGGATGAAATCCTTCCTGTGGAGTAGGCCTCATATGAAGTTAGAATGTGTGGTTACCCCCATAACTGTCATGCCACTATAATATCAGTTGAACACATCTTTCTATCTTTCAAAAATCCTGTGTCTCTCCTAGTTTTAAACAGAATTTAAAAAAAAATCAAGACTGAACCAACCTGAACTGAAATTCTTTTTAGGGTCCCCCTCCTTCTCCTTGCATGGAGAAGCTTTGGGGGTGACCTCAGCATGCTGATTAATAAATTTTGAATATTTTTCTCCCACCTGAATGAGAACACTCTGATAAAAGAGCTAACAGATAAATTTAACCACATGAACATTTTTAAAGGATTCATTTAAACAGATAGCAATATTTCACAGCTCCAGATAACAAGTGTTGGTGTTCAGTACTCTACCAAGAGGGCACTAGGGCAACATTTTAATAGGCTAAACCCAAAAGCATGGGCAAAGAAAATATTCAATTGGCTGAAGTGAAGAATGGTCTTATTAGATCATTTCTGTGTAAAATGCCTACTTAGAAATTGTCAATGGTTCTCATTAGTTAAGCTGAAATTATTTTTCTCTAGAACATGATCATTTATATCAAATTGCTTACAAATTCAATTGTTTACACTAGAGAGCCCTTCCATCTAATAGCTTCCTAATTAATCATTTTGCCTGTTGCTGTTGATGATGATGGTTTTTAGGGTTTTTTTGAGACAGGGTCTCTCTGTCAGGATTACAGACAGTAATCCTGATTGTCCTGGAACTCACAGAGATCCACCCGTCTCTGCCTTCTGAGTGCTGAGATTAAAGGCATGCACCACCATACCTGGACTCTAATTAACCACTTTAAGGTAAGGAAAGAAAGGTGTGCTCTGTCTGTGGGTTTCTGAGCCCCTCATCTTCTGTTCCTCCATTTATCCAAAGAGCTTCCCACTTTGCAGATTACACTAAAGACTACCAATGCCACCCTGATACCTAGCAAAGAAGTAGCCCCACATGAGAAGTAAAAATAATTTGGGAGGGAAATGATATGCTTTTGCCCTTGAATGAGTGCTAAGCAGTAACCTCTAAAGATTTTACAGATGCACACATTATACCTCAAGGTAGAGCAGAGATTAAACAAGGTGAGATTCAGCCATAACTATTTGCCTCAGAGATGTGCCTAAATATCCACTATGGCTGCATAGTTGCCTCCTTCTCTTCATTCCCTTGCATCTAAATGCTACCTACATACGTTTGATCAAGGCTTGTTGAATCTGTTTGGGAAGGAAATTGCAGGTCATTTCCTTTTCCTAAAAGCTTGGTCCGTTGTCTGAAATAAAGTGTTACCATTAGACAATCAAACATATAGGGGCATTTAAAAAAAAAAAAAGAAGAAACTACAAAATAGTCAAATGGATTGAAAAGATTAGAAGGTCCTCTTCAGTGGAAAACAGGGCATCATCTAAAGACAGGCTTCCAGGGAATTTGATTCTGTGAGTTCTCTCTGTCTTTCCTTGGCTGAGCCATTTTGTAAGTCGTAAGTTGCAAACTGATAACTGATAATAATATCAGTGGATACGAGGGATTGGTTGGCACCCCTGGATGGGTTCAAAGTTCTTGTGTCCTGAAAGAAACCATTGGTCAAAGACATGTGGAGAACAGCAGGAGGAGGGACAGTGTGATTGAAAACAGTTTACTTCCAAAGAAGTGGGCTAGGGCCGGGAGAAAGTTGAGAAGCTCAGTCAGTAATGCTATACAGAGGATGGAGCCTTTATCTCACGTTTCCTGGGCTTTCTTGCTCATTTGCATAGTGTAGATTTTCACATTTGTTCTCTGCCCAGCAGGGTAGTATGTGTTCTAATATTGTAATAAGGCACAGGTCATCTTCTGACATATACTATATGCTTCCATCATTGATGCCAGCCAGTTCCAGCCAGCCTCTTGAAGAGGGGGAGCTGTAAGCTATCCCTCCTTCATCTTTGCCAAAGATTTTTCTCCTATGTGTTTTTCTCATGCTAGTTTTGCAGTGTTTACACAAGATCCTCAGGACCTCTCCATCTGCCCTACTCTCTGGCCCCAATAGTAATGCAAATGACTTTTCTACAGGCATGAAAAATAATCTTGTCCTCTGCAAACACAATTGATTTCTAACTGCCCCCACCCCTGAGTCCACACTAAAGGAACAAACCAACTTTACCTCCATTTGTAAAATTATTACAGAATTACTTGATGGTTGTTTGAATTCCCCTTTTAAGGCCACTGCAATTCTCATCATTCCCTCATTAATTAATGACTTAAATAAAACCACTAACGTGTTTACTCTATATCTGAGACTCATGGTTATGCTATATTTTTTTAAGTTTTTTTTTTCTTCTTAGTTTTTTGAGACAGAGTTTCTCTGCATAGTCCTGGCTGTCCTGGACTCACTTTGTAGACCAGGTTGGCCTTGAGCTCACAGAGATCCACCTGCCTCTGCCTCCCGAGTGCTGGGATTAAAGGCGTGAACCACCACACCCGGTAAGTTATTTCTCTTTAAAATTCTTTTAGATTTATTTATTTTGTGTGTGTGTGAGTGTGTGTGAGAGGGCACAGCCTAGTGCCCTCAGAGACCTCCACCTGGAAGCGGAGTGACCGTGAGCTGCCATATTGGTGCTAGGAACCAAACATCTGCAAGAACAACCAGAGCTCTCAACCACTGAGCCATCTCCCCATTCACCTCCCCCTTTTTTACGTTGACTTAAATCTTTTTTTTTTATTTAAGGTGTATCTTCCCCCCCCCAACGTCTTCCCCTTTTAGTCCAATAAAAGGCTCTTTGTCTTATAACAATAAATACAATACAAAACAATAAGAGCAATTAGGCAACAATTATGAAAACTATGTGGTATAACCTACATTCCCAATGTCCTGTATTTGACAACTAATAAGAATATTCTATTATCTATTTATCTCGATGAGTTCAAAGTTCTATGCCTAACTCAGTTTCCATCCTAACTTGCATTACCAACTTAAAAACATCATCTTAGACCTCGAACATCCTTTTAATTCCTAAACAACTTAAAACTTAACTGTGAGACCATAGCTTTCTAGTCTTCAACCACCTCAGAGACCTGAGAAGTTATTCTTTAACATTAAAAATCCAGACAACAGTGCGTTTGTGTTTGCTTTCTTCACTGAGGAATCCGCGGGATCTCTCTCAGAGCCTCCTTCGGAGCTCTATCCTTGTTCTCTTCCCATTCCTCCATTTACACTTACTGCGGGTTCCCGGCAGCCAGCTCCTTCCAAAGGGAGGAAAGAATGCTCTGGTCCCTCAGCAGCCTCTCAGGGCGGATAGCAGTAGTGAGAAAAATAAGGCTTTCTGTTGCTTCCTTGACATTCATAAGACTGAAACACCAATCTGTTAATCCCAAAAGCAGAAAATCCGCTCAAGAAACAGAGGGAGAGAGGATCTACAGAGATGGCGCAGAGCATTTGCCGTGTCATCGTAAGGACCGGCATTTGGGTGCAGGCACCCAGGCAACAAGCCAGGAAACCTGCAAATACCTGTAACCCCGGGGCTGAAGGGAGGGCTAAAACAAAGGGATCAGTGGAGGCTCAAGGCTTCTAATCTAGCTGAGAAAATGCAAGCCCCAGGTTCAGGAAGAGACCTTATCTCAAAAAAATGGGCCGATGGCAATAGTCAAGGACATTTGATGCCCTCTTCTGGTGTCTACACACAGGTGCAAGCACCCACACGTATGCACATGCATGCACACACATAAATAAGTGATAAATAAATCTTTTTTGTTCTTTTTGTTTTTCCAGACAGGGTTTCTCTGTATAGCATTAGCTATCCTTGAACTCACTCTGTAGATCATACTGACCTTGAACTCACAGTGATTGGCCTGCCTCTGCCTCCCAAGTGCTGGCGTTGAAGGCATGCGCCACCACCACCACCACCGAGCTAATTTTTAAACCTTTTACATTTTTATGTGTATGGGTGTTTTGCCTGCGTGTACGCCTGTGTACCAGTTGCATGCCTGATGCCTTCAGTAGTCAGAAGAGGGTGTGGAACATCCTAGAACTGGAGTTAGAGATAACTGTGAACCTCTGTTGGGTTCTGGGTCTCAAACCCAGGCCCTCAGTAAGAGCAGCAAAAGCTTTGACCACTAATCCATCTCTCCAGACACATTTTCTTTTAAGAAAGAAAGAAGAAAGACTGCAGACTAAAGCTTTCCTCCTACTCTGTATTGCTTTTCTTATTAAAGCAATTTTAGTAAGAAAATTTAAATTTTCTTACTAAAACTGTGTGTTACCAACTTGCTTTTCCATTAATGTACATGATTTCTATTAACCTACTCTAGGTTTCTCCTCATCTTTTTTCATGGCTTGAAACAAGATGTATGTAACAGAATATTTTTGTTTATAAACACTTATGTTTATTAATATTTAACAAACATCTATAAAATACCTTGATACCTAAAAACACTTAGCATTATTTTAACTTTCTTAAAAGGATATTAATATTCTTAGTGAAGGTCCATGCAGGATGGCTTGGTTCATGGCAGTCCCAGAAAGCAGTCCCTTTCAAAGATTTGTGTTCGTTGGAACTTACTGTGCCAGTTCATAAGGCCAGTCTATTTCCACCACCAAATGGTGGCCGATTTATAAAATCAGTCTGTTCAAACCGCCAACTCAGGGCGGCTTTTTCAATCAACTAAGACTTGCCTCCAAGGTCTCTTTGGCGCAGGCATGTCTCAAAGCTGAAAGCCTCTCCAAGTGGCTTCTGAACTCCACTTGCCTCGCTCACTTTTCCAGCACTCTGGGGCCCCAAGACAGACAGACACCTTCAGGGAATTCTCAGCAGTTTTTATGGCAGGTGTTTGCCTTGGAATATAACAATCTAAATTCTGTTAATGGCGTACCTTGCTGTGCTCTTCTTCAGCGTGACTTATCAGTCGGTGAGGAAAGGAGAAAGAGAGACTGAGTGGAATTCTCCAGCATATATATCACATTATCTCTTGATACTTGGCAGTCTTGAGGGTCCACGAGATTTCTCAAGATGTCCAACAGTCTGGTTGCTTCTCACAATAACTGACATCATCTCCACGGCTTGTGCGATTTCTTAGCCACGCCCCTTCAACATGCATATGGTCCGGCCACAACCTGGCTTTGCCCTTCCAAGCAGGCAAAGGGATGCCAAGTTTTTCCCCATTTGAAGCCAGATGTCAACCCAAACTGCCCACCAATTTCACCAAAGAGACCCAACTTCCACCACAGTTGTATTCACATTATTCTATTTGCTGGAAATTGATGGTCTTCAAAGAGCTCACACCTTTGAAAGGACTACCTCCACATCAGTGAGTAGCTATAATTCAATGTGATTATGCAACACTTTAGAAACTTGCTCATTTTCAGGGCAATTGTGAAAAAGGAACTATCCAGCCTCCCAGTAGTAGATGCAAGGAAGGACCCAAAAGAGCACTCAACTCAAGGAGTCTGGATCTCCTTGTCAGATGACAAAGTTTGAATAACCATCCTCAGACCAGTATCTATCTGGGTACAAAATAGTAGCTTTCAAATCCCTCAAATCCTTTGCTGGGTAGCAAGTTCCCAGACAATCCTGGTGCTTACTCTGACCTTCTAGTTGATAATTCCAACAAAAATAGAGTTAAGGATGCGCGTTTAATTGGTTGGGACACTCTGTACTCAAGGTCACTATATGAGGCGGGGAGAAGGGTGACTTCCTAAAGTGAAGTAGGCAATTTCTCTCCTTTCCTACAAGACTTTGTCAGCTTTCTGAGTAATTTTTAAAGTGCATGCTGGACCTCCCTCCATTTCCAAACACTCAGGGTTCGCTAAGCTTTTAAACTTTCTATTCCATTACAGTACAAACAACCCTACAAGGCCACCTCCCGCTTCTCCCCTCAGGCTATGCAGAATTAATCATACTCAAGGTCTATGAGAGAGAGAGGACCAGGCCTGTGAAAGAAAACCAGGCTAAGACGTGAAAGCAAATTAGTAATCCAAACTTCCCTCTCCCTGCCTGTCACTGGAAGGCTTTTGGTGTCTCCTTCCACAGTCAAGGGGTTTTCTGAGCCCGAGATTAAAGGATACATTTTTCAGAGCCCAGAGAGCAGACACTGTGTGAAAAGCAGATCCCCGCAAGGCAACCAGGACAAACTGAGCATGGGCAGAACAAACCATGGGTGTGCCTTAAACCCCTGCAGATCTGCTTGGTGTGGATGTTTTGGAATTCTGTCCCTACTGGACATTGGCCTTATTTTCCTTATGCCCTTCAGGGTGGAAGTGTAAGAGTAAGTAAAGAACCACACCAAGCCACTAAAGCTGTCCTTGGAAGTGTTCTAAGCCTTAAAGCAATGGTCATCAATCAGGGAGATCTTGCCCCATGAGTATATCTGACAGTGTCTGAAGAATATTTTTATTGTCACAGCAGTGGTGGCAACTAGAATATAGCGAACATCCATGATGCTACTGAGCACATGACAAGGCACGGTGCAAGGACCACAATGTTCCAGAATGCCAATAAGGCTGGAGTTAGAAAGCTCTGCCCATCAGAGTTTACACAACAAGAACAGAATTTTGAGAAAATCTCTCCCTCCCTCTCGGTTCCTCTCTCTCCCCTTCTTCCTCTGCCTCCTCACACCCCTTCTCCCACCCCCACTCCACTTGTCTCAAACACAAAGGGGGTCAGAGGAAGAGAGAGAACTAAACTTTTAACACTAAACCTGTTCAGTCACTTGTGGCTCTCTCCTCAGAAAATTAGACTCGATACAACCCTCCATCTTGAAGGCCCAAGAATTTGCAAAAGTCTTCTGTTTTCATTGTTTCCTGTCCCTGAAACTTACAGAACCATGTCCAGCATGGGACATGCCACCATTTGCTGGAGCAGACCCACATAGTCACTGCCACACTCCCTTCCTGCCCTTGAAATCTCTCTCTGGGTTATAGGAGAGATGATGCTAGAAAATGCACTATGTCCAGTCAGTCGTGGTGGCGCAGGCCTTTAATCCCAGCACTCGGGAGGCAGAGGCAGGCAGATCTCTGTGAGTTCAAGGCCAGCCTGGTCTACAAAGCAAGTCCAGGACAGCCAGGGATACACAGAGAAACCCTGTCTCCAAAAGCCAAAAATCAAACCAAACCAAAAAGAAAAAAAAAACTATGTCATGAATTTCTGTGTACTTGCAAATTTTCCTGCCTCTCAAACTGTCCAGAAAATCTACACAGGGCAAGCAGTGGCAGGTATTCCATGGACCACACACCATAAACAGTATTTTCAAGAAGACCCTGTGGAGAAATCACAGGGACAGTAGAGAGGGTCTTCATTTCTACCTGGATAACAAGGCTATTCCAGTAACCTTTGCAGAGGTAAAAAAAGAAATCAAGGCAAAGAAATAAAATTCACTTATAAACTATCAACAAACCTATGAATATGCTGAAAATCACCCCAGCAAGGTAGGAACCATCTTACCTTCTTGTTAATCACTCTCAATCTAATATCATAATATAATCAGCAGCAATGTAGTGAGTGACATTTGTGAAGGGCTCTATGACCCTATCCACGAGCAGTCTCTGTCTCAGATCTCTTAAAAAACATGCTGCATGTGGACGGGCAGAGAAGTCCTGGTCTGTTAAACACACAGAGATGGCTGTATACCTGTCTGAGATGTTTATATGAAGTGTAGAATAGATCCAGTTTTGGAGCACTGTACAGCTGAAAAGTCTTTTTCAGCTCCAGATACCTGGGTAAAAAAGTGTATCCGTGAGTCTCTGCTGCCATCTTCTGATGGGCTGCCATCCATGCTGCCATTTGAGTATGTATACTCAGGAATCAGTTTAGAACCACATTCACAAAGTAAATGGGCTTTGAAAAGAAGCATTAAGGCACAAATCATACTCACTGCCACATTAGTAAACAGTTGAGAACTACGATAATAATTTCTGATTATGAGGGCAATTCTACTTAAAATGGTACCCAGAGCAGAATTCATCAATGTAGTCTCTGAGCAGGCAGCATGTACAGAGCTGAGTACTCTGTGTGTTTGGGGTGGGGGTGGGGCAACAGTGCAAGTCTGCGGGAAAGGGGAATAGGTCTGGGGCTGAGGGAGTGTCAGGCTCTGATCCTAACAGTCCTTTGGAGGTGACCGTCTACTCCTACGAAGGAACAAAAACAAAACGAAAATTGTGAGCCTGCTTTTCCAGACAAAATAGAAATATAGACAATGTCCATTCCTAAAGCACACCTGATTGCTTTCTTCAAAACAACACAAACTAGGGCTGGAGAGATGGCTTAGACGCTAAAGGCTAGGCTCATAATCGAAATAGCACAAATTAGATTTGCCAAAAGGATAGTGGTGACGATAAAGATTCTGTAAGATTGGCGACTATTTTATTTTTCATGGTTAGAACAGCAACTCATAGTAGATGCTCCAAGAGACAAGTACATAGTCAGGTGTGGTAGTAGCCATTGGCAGTCCCAGCTGCTTCGGAAGCTAAGGTGAGAAAACCACTTGAGCTCACAAGTTCAAGACCAGCCTGGGCAGTATTCTTAGTCTCAAACACAAAACAAAATGAGTTATATGCTTAACAAAGAGAGCCATAGCTACCACTCATTGATAATGTTCTTACTGTTGAGTTCTTTATATTTGCGGTCTCATTTCATTTTTATAACCTGCGAGATACAATGTTATTATTCATGTGTTACTGAAGGAGAAATAAAGAGCAAGCAGACTCAGATGCTTATTAATATGAGTTAAACATTCATAATCCAAAAAATGTAATAAGTGGCAGAAAGGTCTTCAAGATTGAGGCTAGCCTGAGCCAACTATAAAGTTCTTGACCAATCTAAAATGCCTAGCAAAACCTTGTCTCAAAATGAAAAGAAAAAAAAAATAAAGTGGGGGCTGGAGAGATGGCTCAGAGGTTAAGAAATGTGCTATTCTTGCAGAGAACACAGGTTCAGTTCCTAGTGCCCACATGGTGGCTTATAACTATCAGTAACTCCAATTCCAGGGAACCTGGCACTTTCTTGTGGCCTTCTCTGGTACCAGACACACATACATTACACTCCACACATGCAGGCAAAATACTCATACGCATAAAATGCAAATAAATCAATTTTAAATTTATTTTATGTGCGTAGGTGTTTTGCCTACATGAATGTCTACGTGCCATGTGCTTGGCTGGTACCCATGGATGCTGAAAGAGGCTGTTGGATCCTCTGGGACTGGAGTTCTAAAAAATAAAAAAGTATTAACTACCTCCAGACTGTGTGTTTAATATGTACTGAAACATAATAACTCTAATGTTTATACTTGATATATGCAAATATTCTAAAAATTCAAAGGAAAAATAAGCAATTTGTAACAACATCTCTGGTCCCAAGCATTTCATGTAAGATATACTCCATCTCTAATATAGACACCAGTCACTGAGAAGAGCCTCTTATAGGAGAGTGCTGAGTATGATTTTATTCACTCCTCATAGCTCAATGAGATAAATATCACTGGGATTCACCATTTTACTGATGAGGACCAGAAAGCATGAGCATCCAGAGAGCAGATCCAGCCCAGGGCTCCATCACTGACCCAGCCTCTCCCCACATCTGTTACCTCTAATGATGCTTGTGCCTCCCTCCAAAAGAACTTCCATGAGTCCCTTGAGAACAGTGTGAGCCAAGTCCCACATGATGGTTCCAACTGAAATATCTAGTCTGTACTAATTGCTTCTCTATTGTGATAAAACACCGTGACGGAGGCGATTCATAGAAGGAATATTTTATTGGGGGCTTATTGTTCCAGGGAGATGAGAGTCCATCACCATCGATGTGGGGAAGTGTGGCAGTAGGTGAGCATGTGACTGCAGCTGGAAACTGGAGTCCAAAGGCTCGAATCTCAAGCCATCACCAAGAAGCAGAGGGAGCTCACTGGAAATGGTTGCATGGCTTAAATTTCAAAGCCCATACTCTATAGCAGCATACTTCCTCCAGCAGGGCCACACCTTCTAAAGATACCCAGTGTCACCAACTGGTGACCAAGCATTCAGATGCCTGAGAATATGTCGGGCCTCTCATTCAAACCACCACAGGGCCTCAACACAGGGACAAGGGAGAGAAGATGGCTGTTAGGAAAAAAAAATGAGGTTTGTTTTTTTGGTTTGGGGGTTTTTGGGTTTTTTTTTTGTGTTTATATGGCAGCAACTTGGCTCTTCCATTTATCCTTTAAACACTGCAAACTCCATACATTCAAACAAAACACTTGGATATCCACACTGAAATATGTACACAAATTGTCTTAGTGTCTTTCCCTGACAAAAGCACCTTAAAGAAGAAAGTTTCTTCTGGCTCACAGTTTCTAAGAGCACAGGCCATCGTACCAGGGAAGCAAAAACAACAGGAACTTGAAGTAGCTGTTCCTGTCTCATCCACAACCAGGAGGCAGAGTGATGGATACATATTACTGCTCATGCCTTTTCTCTATTACATTCCAGAATCCCAGCCATTCTCCACGATATGCCGATGTTCCTGGCCATGTGGAATGAGGTTCCTTTTTCTAACCCATGGTGTGTGCCTCCTTCCTGCTTTTCCACCCACAGTGGGCAAGTCTCCCACAGTGAGCAGGTCTTCCACCTCAATCAACAAGTTCAAGACAAGTCTCCACAGGTACACCCACAGGCCTTCTCCCCCTGTCTTAGTTACTGTTCTAGACACATGACCAAGGCGACTCTTACAAAAGACAGCATTTAACTGGGCGCTTGCTTTTGGTTTCGGAGGGTTAGATCCATTACCACCATGGTGGGAAGCAGATAGGTATGGTGCTGGAGCTCTAACCCCCTGTGGTGGCTGGAATGAGAAATGCTTCCTTCCTGTAGGCTCCTGTGTCTGAACACTTGGTCCTCAATTGGTGGTGCTGTGTGAGGAAGTTGGAGGAAGTACATCACTGGGCAGGAGGGGGCGGGGTTTGTATAGCCACGCCTCGCTTCCGGGTCACTATCCCAGTTTCCTGTTTGTGGTTGAAGACGCCATTTCTCAGGTTCCTGATCCAGCTGCCCCAGCCATGCTTCCTCCGCTCACAACATCTTGGATTGGCCCCCTGCATCTAAAAGGCAAATTAGTCACATTCTTTTATAGGGGCTCCCTTTGGGGCACGGTGTTTCATCACAGCAACAAAAAGTCACTAGTGCATTCCCTATTTAGAGGGGAAAACTTTGGAGATCGTGAAGGCAGGGCTCTCTTGAAAGTAGTGAGTGTCCTTATAAGATAAGAGAGAGAGGCGTTCCCTCTATTCACCTATGTCCTGTCACCAAGAGGGTTCTCGGCAAGGCAGCCCTCATCAGGACTGAATCCAGACTTGAACTCGTAGCTCCAGAACTTTGAGAAGCAGACACCTATTCCTTGTTAAACTGTGAAGGCTGTGGCATCTTTGTGATGGCAAACTTGCTAGACTAAGTAAGATACACCCAACCATCAGCTGATGAGTGGGTAGGTAAAATGTACAGCCGTACAATGCAGTGGTATTCTACAACTGAAATAGCATGCTACAGTGTGGATGAGACAGTCTGTTAAAATGTCCGGGGAAAACACATCTATAGAGATGGAGACCACATTAGTACTGGCTTGGAGTTTGGAGTAGGGAGGAGGACAGATACGAAGAATGATGGTGAAGTGCCAGCTAAAGGATATGGAATTTTTTTTGTAGTAATTAGTTATAAAATTGGGAGTTGTATACTACTCTATAGATATACCACAAAGTATACATACTTAGCTGAATTGTGTAGTCTCTCAATTATACCTAAATAAAGCTATTACCAAAAATCTTCCTGATGTTTTCCACATGCCTAGTGACAAAATGAATTGTTAGGGCAGGACCTCCTAGTGTTGCACAGAAATGGATCCAGTTTCAGCTGGTGTGGTAGTGCAAACATGCAATATTGGCACTAGAGGGGGCTGAGGCAAGAGGATCACAAATTCAAGTCCAACCAGGACTGAGTAACATTCAGATTGTCGAAAATAAAAATTAGGCCGGGTGTGGTGGTGCACACCTCTAATCCCAGCACTCAGGAGGCTGAGGCAGGTGGATCTCTGTGAGTTAGAGACCAGCCTGGTCTACAAAGTGAGTCCAAGACAGCCAGGGATGTTACACAGAGAAACTCTGTCTCAAAAAAAAAAAAAAACAAATAATAATGATGATGATGATGATGATAATAATAAAATTAAAGCCCTAATCTGGTCTCATGACCCATTGCACTTGCTCCATTGCCGCTAACCCTCACTGCCCTCAATCAGTCTAAAGCATACTCTAACTTGTTTTCATTCTTGCCATCCCCCCCATCTATAAATTTCAGGGCTTTGCCTCAGCATGAAAACCAGCTCTGGCTATCCCTGGAACTCATCCCAGCAAAGGCTCGCACGGAAACAAGAGATAACACATCAGCCCTTCTATGGCCTTAAGGCAGGATTGAGAGAAAGGAAAACTCTAGGAATATGGGGTAGAAAGGGTATGCCTCAACTCCAGACTCTTGTTGAAGTCTCTCACCAGTCATGAGTCAAACTCTCCAACACAATCAACACTTCCTGTGAAGATTACCTCATAAAGGCAATATTCCTCTTTTAAAGAGATATTTTTGAATAAGAATATTAAAGTGGCAATGAAGCATGCTTACGGCCTAAGCCTATGTGACCTTCAAGGATGGCCTTGTTCCTTTCCCTTTCTGCAGCTCTCAGAAAGCAGATTAACTTTTGGGTACAGTAAAGATACCCAAGCTTCCCACATCCCTGTGACATGGAGTTCTGCCCAAATCAGGAATTACATTCTGATCTCATTTAAATTTCTTCACAACTCTCTGAAGAAAGTAACTTCAGAACTCATCAATCTCCCTGCCTTATGGCTATTGGAAAGATACGACCACGAAGTGCAGTTCTCCTCTAAGAAGCCCAGTTCTCCTCTGAGAAGCCCAGTTCTCCTCTGAGAAGCCCAGTTCTCCTCTGAGAAGCCCATACCCCTGTTTGGATAGATCTTATCCTCTCCCTGGGTTACCACCTACTCTATTAACCCCACCACTGAAGCCCATGTTGAAAATCCCCTGTGATAGATTCCAACTCCACTTCACTCTGGCTTAGTCTGAAATTCTTCTCTACAGCTAGATCAAGGATCTAGCTTTACCTGAGGTCACTGAGAAACGCCTCCTCAGGCCTCTGTTGTGGCTCCACCAAAACCCTTCCAGCCCTGACAGCCTGGGACACAGAGCTTGCAGCCCATTGTGACTGTAGAACACACTATCTCTCTCCTTTTCCTCCCTCAGTTCTGCCAAATCCTCTGTCCTTCCTGTTCCCTCAGAGGCAGCTGCATTTCTGCAGCTCTGTTCATGGCAACTGGTCCTTCGGGTCTCACACACCATCTCTCAGCAATGCCCCCACCTACCACTCACCTGTTCCTCTCTTGAGCACCTTGCTGCCTGTTCTATTCTTCTCATTAGAAATTAATGGGCTTTTTTTTTTTAATTCAAACATTTGCTGTGAGCATTTACTTTTAACGAAGGTTGGTAGACCTTTCTGTATTTTTAGATTGATTACGGAAGTAGCCTACAGAGGAGACCAGAGTGGCTTTTAAGTTGTTAAAAACTTCTCTGAGAGAGAAGTCATATTATACATCATATAAGTGTAGGTACCCATGGAGTCCAGAAGAAGGTGTCTGATCGCCTGGAGCTGGAGTTATGGACAGTTGTGAGCTGCCAGATACACGTTCTAGAAACCAAATCCAGGTCATCAGCAAAAGGGGTATTCACTCTTAGTCATGAAGCCATCTCTCCAGTTTCTCGGTATCTTAATTTTGATTTCAACATCTTGGGGTGTCCTTTGCACAGAGTCCCAAGGGGATGGTTATAAGTTTGTTCTGCTTTGTCTGCAAATAATGTGCATGAAGGAGACATACTTCTGGGTGTGGCCCCCTGTACAAACGTTGGATGGTTTTCTCAGATTAAATGCCTGAGTCCTTGAGTCACTTTTCCCAGGTCATGACTTGAGCTGTGGATCTGTGAATATTCTTCCAGGAGTCTTATATAGAAAAGAACACAGAGCTTTGGAGAATCAGTTACTTTGGCCCATTCTTGGGAAAGGCTATGCACATGCCCACTAAATGGGCACCAGGAAATAAGACAGTTAGGGATGGGGGTAGAGTCTACACAAAGATGTCCTAAAGAATGAAGATCTAGAACTGTCATCCTTGCTTCATGTGGATCATGCTGACTCAAGAGTCTGACTCAAAGTACCTAGAGGGAGGACTACCTGACCCCAAGGACACTTTGAAGTTGGTGTTGGAAAACTCCCTTCAACTGGGCATGGTGATGCATGCCTTTAATCCCAGGAGAGGCAGAGGCAAGCAGATCTCTGAGTTCGAGGCCAGCCTGGTCTACAGAGCCAGTTCAAGACAGCCAGGTCTACACAGAGAAACCTTGTCTCAAAAGAGGGAGGGATAAAAGAGAGAGAGAGAGAGACTGCAGTCAGACCAGGCATTATAAAAAAGCTCAGAACATAGAAACTGAGGGTGAAAAGAATTTTTTACTTCCTTCAAGGAGGTCCTCTTATCAGGGGAACAGGAACAGAGGACTACGGCATATTTCAATGCAATGTGACAGATGTTCTGAGCACTCTGTCGCTGAGCCAAGTAGAGCTGTCTCCAAATCTTGGTCATAGTTGTCCTGGAAGAATCAGGGAACTCTAAGGACTAAAACGTCTTAATCTCTGTTCTATTGCTTTGAAGAGACCAAGGCCAAGGCAACTTTTATGAAAGAAAGGATTTTATGGCAGAGAGCATGGCAACAGGCAGGTATGGCTGGAGAAGCAGCTGAGAGCTACATCCTGATCCACAAGCAGAGAGAGAAGGAGAGACTCTGGGCCAGGCTTGGGCTTTTGAAACCTCAAGGCCCACTCCAATGACACACTTCCTCCAACAAGGCCACACTTCATAATCCTTCTCAAATAGTGCTACTCTGAATGACTAAAAACTCAAACATATGAGCCAATTGGGTCATTCTTATACAAACCATCACAGGATCTCAAAATTTATTTGTAGTTTTTTGTTTCCAAGCAACCTGTAGCATCTTTAGAAGGAAACATCCCCTCTACTGTCTGTTAACAGACCACTGGGGTTCTGAAACAAGTCATCCTAACTGGCCTGTATCCTTCAGTGCTTGGTTTAAAATAAAAAATAAACAATGAGGAGCTGGAGAGATGGCTCAGCAGTTAAAAGCAATAGCTACTCTTGCAGAGGACCCAGATTCAGTTCCCAGCACCCACACTGCAGCTCACAACTGTCTGTGACTCCAGATCCAGGGGATTCGATACCCTTACATAGCCATAACAACAATGCACAGGAAAAAAATAAAAATAATAAATAATAATAATGATGACATAATGAAGAGCTAAAAGGACCTGACAGGTTTTCTAAATTGCCATCTCAGTCTACACCCTATGAGGATGGAGAGTGACCTTTGATGTCCTCCCGTGGCCTATGTAGTGGGGATGTATGTAACTGTGACGAGAGGAATCTATGGAGCAAGGAGTGGCAGACAGTTTGGAAGATAGACAGCAACTAACGACAGGGGGAGGTCAGTGTGGTTTTGATTCTAAAATATGAAGATTCTGTAAAACATAGTAAAATGTCCAGGGAAATGCAAAGCTAAGGCTTCACTCAGGCCAAGAAAGAAAGCACTCTGTCATCGTGACACACTTTTGGTCCTTCCATGGAAATCCTTACAGGACTATTTCCGGCTGAGGGACAAGCTAGAGAGTACCTTGTACCACCACCTCTGCCATTTTCAACATCTTTTGTGTGACACCTTATAGCTTCCAAGTGATCTCACATACATTCTTGTGGTTTTGAACTCCTTCGTGGAATAGAGCGTCTGGCCATATATACATGTACAATACACGCATCTATGACAAAGTCGGCTATCACTAAACCTTACAGCTTGCTTACTGTCTAGAAGATTCCTGCAGATCTTTTTCAAAGGCTTTTGAAATTTAAATACAGGGCTTGTCTTCAAAAGAATACAGCTTCTAGCTATGCACACAGATCTAGCAGAAGTCAAGCTGACATACTTGGAGAGAGACATTTAAATCAGGCCATATAACTGGCTGTGTGAACTAGACAGCTGCATAATCTCAATCCTCAAGTTTATTACCTATGAAACAGAGATGGTAAAACGTTCTTAGGGAAGCAGCAAGTAGATACTTGTGTAAAATTTGATACTTTCTGCATCATGAGTGTGAATATACAGTTCACCTGACTTGTCTTTAGCTTCCATGTTAAAAGTTTGCCAGAGGCCATCCCAGCACTCAGAAGGCAGAGAAAAGTGGATCTCTGTGAGTTCGAAGCCAGCCTGGTCTACATAGCAAGTTCAAGTACACTCAAAGCTACATAGAGAGACCATGTCTCAAAGAACAACAAAACAAAAACAAACAAAAAAAAAACTCAAAATGGCTAAGTGTGGTGACTGGGGAGGCAGAGGCAGGAGGATTGCTTCAAGTTTGAGACCAATTTAGGTTACTTAACAAGTTCCAGACCTACAGAATAAGACTGAAAAAAAAAAAAGTCAAAATTGTAAGATTAAGCCACAGTAGTGCATCCCAGCACTCAGGAGGCAGAGGCAGGAAGATCTCTGAGTTCTGGGCCATCATGGTCTACACAGTGAGTTCCAGGACACCCAGGGCTACACAGAGAAACTCTGTCAGAAAACACAAGACAACAACAACAACAAAATCACACCAGAAATTGATTATGCCACAGAATCAAACAAACAAGGTCTGACAAGATGGCTCAGCAAGAAACTAAAAGCAAAAAAAAAAAAAAAAAGAAAGAAAGAAAGAAAAGAAAAAAGAAAGAAAAGAAACTAAAAGCATTTGTTGCTCTCCCAGAGGACCTGAGTTAAGTTCCCAGAACCTTCATCCAGCAGGTCACACCAACACATTAACACCTGTCACTCTAGCTGCCAGGGATCTGATGCCTTCTTCTGGATTCTGTGGGCATCTGCACACATAGGCACATATACACAGATGCATACATGCACACAGGTCAAAATGAAATAAGTCTTTAAGAAAGAAAAGAACTAGACAAACAAGCCCAGAGTAGCTTGATTCTTTTTTTTTCCATTGGCTGAAACTTAGAACTTCAGAAGTATTTATAATTATAAACTCCAAACCACCTTTAGGAAAACCTCCAGACCTTTCATCTTTATGCTTGCTGTTAGTTGGTAAACGTTTCCCAGGAAGAGATAACCTTTGAAATCTATCACAAAAATGTTAAACTGAGTCGATCAAGAAAAATAGAAATGTGTATTATATTTCATTATATAAAGGTATGAAATTCTCAAGAATAAGTAAAATTACAATAACAGTAAAAATATCTGAAAAATTATATTATGTATCTACTTAAAATTATATACAATGCATATAAGTCTGTATACACACACACACACATATTTTTTGTTTTTGTTTTTGTTTTTTCGAGACAGGGTTTCTCTGTATAGCCCTGGCTGTCCTGGACTCACTTTGTATACCAGGCTGGCCTCGAACTCACAAAGATCCACGTGCCTCTGCCTCCCAAGTGCTGGGATTAAAGGCATGCGCCACCACTGCCTGGCACACACATTTTTTTTAAGTGAAAATTTCCCATCCGGGTTAACAATGCTCCCCCCAAGAGCCATCTAACAAAAAACTCAACACCAGGCATGAGACTCTCCTTTACAGGTTGCTGCTGGTCAGGACCCTTCAAGAGATTCCCAAAACATGGTAGACTATTGCTGTGGCCCTTGGGTGTTCCCTACAGGCAGAAAGTGAATCCCTATTGCTGGAAATGACACAGACCCAGGTCCCAGAGACCCCTGAACTGGAACCAACCTGAATGTCTCCTCCATAAGGACTAGTTTTTATGATACCAGAAGGTGCCAAACAATCTTCCAAAGGAGGGAGAAACCAACCGTCCTACCCAACCTCCCAGCCATGATGCCTACGAACCACAACAATGACCGGCATGGCACAATAACCCTAAGGGTACAATGGTGGTTCAAATACCTTGATGGTAAACAGTAGCTCTCTAATTGGACTTAAAACATGCTCAAAAAGAAGGAAGTCATGCCTGGTCCTGGATACCTAGCCAACTACCCAGATTAGTGAAGTCATGGATCTTGGAGGAGATCCACCATTTCACCAAAGCAGCACAGTCCCTAAGTACATTCTAAATATGTGTCCTTACACCCACGGAATGTGTGGCCCCTCGCCCTCATCAAAGGAACCTCTCGAAACAGACGAGAGACCGGTAGAGAAAAAACACAGCTGATCAAAAATCAGGGAACAAGAGATCGTGAGGTGTCCAGTCCCGACTGACACAACTACAACACAACTCCTGGACCCGAGTCTCGGGGATCATCACAGAAGAAAAAGGAAAGATTATAAGAGCCAGAGGAACGGGGAGGCTTGCTGTGAGATTGTGTCTTGTAGAAATGTCAGAGACGCTACAGCCATAGAGTCACGTCGCGTGGCTGCCTAAAGACCTGAACAGGGTGAGAGCCACGGACCTGCTGACCTGGAAGGAGGAAGTCTCATGAGGCCCCAATCTCAAACAAAGAACGGCAGGCAACTAAGGAATGCTGAGAATGTGAGAGGTAGTCTTCCCAGGGAAGAGTCCTCCGATTGGTTATGAAATACCACGTGGCCAGCCACTTGATATCATATATATGTATATATATGATATATATATATATGATATATATATATATACACACAGACTAGTAACTTTATACAGACTTAGCAATTTGTATTTATTTTTTTTTTGTTTGTTTTGTTTTTGTTTTTCGAGACAGGGTTTCTCTGTGTAGCCCTGGCTGTCCTGGACTCAATTTGTAGACCAGGCTGGCCTCGAACTCGCAAAGATCCGCCTGCCTCTGCCTCCCAAGTGCTGGGATTAAAGGCGTGCGCCACCACTGCCCGGCTGCAGTTTGTATTTATATATTTGGGAATGCATATGGAATACAAATATATACATATACGTAACAATAATTTCTTAAGTAAGCCATAAATCTGAGAGAGAGCTAAAGGAGCACATGGAGTGTGTTGAGGGGAGGAAAGGGAAGGGAGGGAATATGTAATTATAGTATTGTTCCAAAAATAAAATTACATATTAAAAAATAAACTAATAAGAAAAATTAGAAAGAAATAGGAAAAAGAAATAGGAGAAATTGGGGAAAGGGAGGGAAGGAAAAAGAAGGGAAGGCAAGAGAACAGGGGGAAAAAAATCTGTCCTAGAATAGTATTAACGAGGAAGGCTCGGGTTTGACAGATAACAGAATGAGTCAACAGCGACATCTAGTGCTGAACGAGAATCCTGCACAGCTCTTCCGTCTGCAAGGGGGATTCCTTGTTTTTTGTAAAATGCAGATCAGTTCCCTTTGTCAA
>CAJQZJ010000366.1:80376-120376 GCA_907164525.1 Lophiomys imhausi | reverse complement strand
ACTGCACTTAACTGTTGTTTTGCGTATAGATCTTCATTTTATGTGATGTTATTTTTAGTCTATTGGTCAACACTTTTTGAATTTTTCTCTCGTTGCTTTTAGTTTTGTGCATGTGTGGGGGTGGGTAGGTGTGCAGGAGTGCAGGCAATGGCGGTCACTATGGCCAGAAGGGACTGCTGGATCTCCTACAGCTGGGGTCACAAGCAGTTGTGAACTACCTAACTTGAGTGCGAAGAGCGACACTCAGGTCCTTCACAAGATTAACAGGCGCTCTTAATGGCTGGGCCATCTCTCCAGCCCCAGTAGCCAACATTTTAAAACTGAGAGAAACTTATACAAATGTTACATCTGGATCTACACAAGAAAAAAAGAAAGAAAAACTAACAAAATAAACAGTTTTATACATGACAAAACTGTTTATTAGGACAAGGAAAGTTAACTTCCTTTGGATATACTGTCCCTATTCATAGTTCTAAAAGGACATTTGAGTTCAAAGCCCTAAACCAATTTTTTGCAGTTAGGATAAAAACAAAAACAAAAAAACCAAAACCAATATATAAAACTTCAAATCTTCCCATAAAGAAAGAATGAAGCCTCCCAATTTGCTATAAAATTCTTGCAATACAGTGCTGGGAGCCAAGGCCCATGGAAAATCACTAACCTTCCATAAGTGCCCTAGGCCTGAGAAACAGGTCTACAGACAGTTCTCAACTTCCCCCTGCTAAGTTTCTGCTATAGGAGTTAGGGTCTGGTTTCCTGATTCCAAGAACAATTCCCAGAAGTCTCCTGATCAGTCTGAGACCTGCCAGCTGCAACCATAAGATATCTCAGATCGTTAATCTTCCAGTAACCCATGACGTCTAGCTGACTTCCTTGCCTTCCGCCCCCTACCCCTTACCAAACCTATAACTGACCCTGTTTTCAATAAAAATTTGAGAGCTTGATCACTGGACTTGCTCTCCGTCTCCGTGTCTTTTGTCCCTTCTTTCATTCAGGTCTTTATCTCTCCTCTCGAGTTCCCCAAACCCTGCAGGCCAGGGTAATACAGTTTCTAGTGTTAGAGTTGTTTTTTGTTGTTGCTTTGTTTTGTTTAATTTTTTTAAAAAAGAGAGAGAGAAGGAAGGAGAGAGACAGAGTGAGAAAGAAAGAAAAGAAGAAAGGAAGGAAAAGGAAAAAGATGGAGATCAATTGAAGAAGACATCCAACATAAACTTCTGGCATTCCCACACACAAGTGCCACACATACATGTGCACACATACATGTGTACACATACATGTGTACACAAATATACAAACACATATACACCAGCTAAAAACTGAATTTTGTGATATTTTTAAATGGGATAAAAATTGATCTAAGCCGGGAGTGGTGCCACGTGTCTTTAATCTCAGCACTCGAGAAACAGAGGCAGGCGGATCTCTGTGTGTTCAAGGCCAGCCTGGTCTACAAAGTGACTCCAAGACAGCCAGGGCTATATAGAGAAACTGTAATGAGCAGGTTGGGGACAACTGTCATTACCCTCCTCCGAAGAGGGAGTCGTGAGACTTCAGTCCGCTACACCAGCGGCTGTTCCTCTATTTCAAGGATATAGTCAAATGGATGTACGACAGCAGACAGCTTAGGTATAGTCCAATTAATATCTTTATTCCTTCTTAACTTAACACTTGTTTCTAACTCAGCCAAACATACACACCATATAGCAAGCACAGCAATCCCAACTAACACTAGTATATAAACCCAATACATTAATATAACTACATAGCCTAATGGGGGCAAATAGAATCCTATAGGGACCATACGACCTGGGATGTCTTCACGGGCAGAATCTCATTCCCGTTCGGCAGTCAGACGGCAGAGGTGGAGCGTGTCTCGTCAAGAGTTCGGAGAGCGCTGCTCACCCTGCTTCTGACTGGGGCTTTTATACCCTGTTGGGTCCCGGTCCTTATTTATCTGAGGCGGCCATCTGTGAGGGCTGTCTGGCCCGCTAATTAGCATATCGGAGGCAACACTCTCGGGGGTTTAGTCTCGTCTGGTAATCTGAGTTGTTTACTACCTACTCTTATCCTTATGTCCAGATTCATAGCTAGTTTCAGTTTCTTACTTGTTTACTAAACTCCTGCAGCATGGCTGCTTACAGGCTCTATACAGAAACCCTGTCTCAAAAACCAAAAATTGATCTATGCCAATCAGGCCTTTAGTAAACACCAATGATCTTCAGCCACTAGTGGGGAAATGAGGACTGTGTATTTCCTCTATACTCTTAAAAGGAGATGGTATGTTGAAAAGAAGAGAGACTTGGCCCAAATTCTTCTACACACAAAGCACTTATCAGCTCAACATGATATATTTACTGCCTGCAGTCCTAGAGAAGTTGCCCATTCTGATCTCAGGCCCACAATATTAAAAGCTTAAACTTGAGAGTTTCGTTCCTAGGCAGACCTCATTCTTTGGCTAATCACTAATCACTATATTAACTACAACTCATCTTAAAACTTGAAAAAGCCGGGCGTGGATCTGTCTAGGAGAGAGAGAGAGAGAGAGAGAATCTTGAAAATGACCCAAACATACTTGATACAACTAATGAATTTGGTTTTAATAGTTTAGATTATAAATAGAGGTATAAATCGTTTTTCTATACTCTTAAGTATTTCATAGCCAGGCATGGTGGCACACGCCTTTAATCCCAGCTCTGGAAGGCAAAGGCAGGCAGTTCTCTGAGTTCAGGGGCTGGCTGGTCTACAGAGTGAATTCCAGGAAAGCCAGGGCTACATAGTGAAACTTCCCTCCCAAATAAGGTATACATATATACAATGAAATATTATATCTACCTCTCATTTCTCCCCTCCAACTCCCTGTATCCCTTCTACCCATCTTAGGAAGGGTTTCCATGGCTATGATAAAACATCATGACCAAAGCAACTTAGGACTTCTTTCATTTGACAGCCGGTAGCCCATTATCCAGGAAAGTCAGAGCAGGAACTCAAGCCAGAACTAGGCAGGAATGGATGGATGCAAAAGCCATGGTGGAACAACCCTTCCTGGCCTTTGCTCTGCTTACTTTCTTTTTTTTTTTTTTTCCTTTATTTTTTATTTCTTCAAGTTACATCTCAATCGCAGTCCCCTCCCTATTCCCCCCTCCAGTCCCACCCTCCCACCCTCAACCCCCCATCCTCTTCCCTTTTTTTTTCTTTTAAGTTTAAGGTATATCTTATTTCCCCCTACAGTTTCCCCTTTCAGTCCAACAAATGGCTCTTTCTCTTATAATAATAAATACAATACAGTACAACAGAGATAATTAGGCCACAAGCAGGTAAGTCGACAGCCTAGCTCTGCCAAGACAGGGTAGGTAAGTCCTGCTTACTTTCTTATAACACCCAGGACCACTAGCCCTAGAGTGGCACCGCCCACAGGGCACAGGGCCCTCCCACATCAATCATCAATCAAGAAAAATCCCCATGGGCCAATCTGGTGGGAAAATTTTCTCAATTGAGTTTCCTTCTTCCCAAATGACTCTAGCTTATGACAAATTACACAAAAGTAGCCAGCATACCCAACACGATCCTCTCCCAATTTCATAATTTTTTTTCTTTTTTATAACCCATCACATCCAATTAGCGCGATGCCCCATAAATGCATGGGTGTGGTGTCATCAACCAGAGCATGGGAAGCCTATCAGCAATCACATTCTCATAAATCAATGATTCTCAGCATGCCAAAGCTCCTCAATGAGGGGTGGGACCTGGAGAGCACCTCCCTGACCTGTGCCAGAGTGCCATGAATTTACTCAAATAACTCATAGCAACAGCCACATCAAGTCCAGAAGACAGAACTTCATAGGACTCCTCCTGTCCTTCTGTTCTTATATTCTATTCTGTCTGCCTCCTTTTCTGCTACGTTCCCTGAGCCTTGGTGGGAAATGTCAACAAAGATACCCCACTTAGGACTGAGAATCTTTTTTTTTTTTTTTTTGGTTTTTCGAGACAAGGTTTCTCTGTGTAGCCCTGGATGTCCTGGACTCACTTTGTAGACCAGGCTGGCCTCGAACTCACAAAGATCCACCTGCCTCTGCCTCCCAAGTGCTGGGATTAAAGGCGTGCGCCACCACTGCCCGGCTAGGACTGAGAATCTTAATAAGGATAATTTAAAAGATTCATCAGCAATCTTTTGAAAGTTGATTCCTGATTAGACTACTTCAAATGGTAACCACACATCACCAAGATACAGGATAAAGTTCATATACACACATTCCTTATAACTAATTCTGGAGAAATTTTAAAATAAATTTCTCCCTAAGGACTGCAATTGTTTGCCTTTGTTGTTGTTGTTGTTATTGTTTGGGTTTGTTTGGTTTGGTTTTTCAAGACATGGTTTCTCTGTGTAGCCCTGGCTGTCCTGGAACACACTGTGTAGACCAGGCTAGCCTCGAACTCAGGGATCCACCAGCCTCTGCCTCCCAAATGCTGGGATTAAAGATGGGCGATGCCATCCCCCAACTGCAATTGTTTGTTTGTTTGTTTAAGTGTTAAATTGGGCTAGAGAGACAGCTCACTGGTTAAGAGCCTCTTGCAGAGAACCCAGTTCTCAGCACCCACATGGTGACTCACAATCACCAGTAACTACAGTTCCACATGATCCTCTTCTGATGTTCTTGGATTCACACATGCGTGTGGTGTACATATATACACTCAGGCATGCACACACACACACATAAAATAAAAATGATAATTTTGAGAACACAAGAATATTGGAAAAAGTAGTTAACCATAGATCCTGATCTATTTTAAATGTCATAACTTTATTTTGAATTTACAATAGTGTTCTTTATAAATTCAATCTTAACAGATACTTAGAACACAGAATAGATTTGACAGCAAATAAACCCCCCCATTTAACTGCAAAGCAATCAAAGAATGAGACAAGCCAAGGTTCCGTTCTCCATAAGCCAGAATTCCAAACCCATACATTAAGTAATCTGAAAACTGGGCATCCAAGTATTCATTTATAGAAGATGGAGGAGCCCTGGAAATTAATAACTTCTGTTGGAACATTATACACACATACACACACACACACACACACACACACACACACACACACACACAAGAAAATCAGTGTCTGGCCACTTGCATTCTGTACAAGGAAGTCTTTAAGTAGGCAATAGACATAGGATGGCCCCTAGGAGGCAGTCTTAGGTTTTCTATTGCTGGGATGAAACACCATAACCAAAAAGCAAGTTGGGGAGAAAAGGGTTTATTCAGCTTACACTTCCACAGCACTATTCATCATAGAAGGAAGTCAGAGCAGGAACAGAGTGGGATCCTGGAGGCAGGAGCTGATGCAGAGGCCATGGAGGGTGCTGCTTACTGGCTTGGTTCTCATGGCTTGCTCAGTCTGGAAAGTGGTCGGCAAGTTCTCCAAAGGATGGTGCCAAACATGATACTTGGGGTTGTTAGCAAACAGGTTTCAAGCTACTTGTCAAAAAAGTTTGCTGAACTTCACAGCCCAAACAACTTCAAGTTGTACATGTGTGTGCCTGCCCAGAAACAATCTGCCCTCTGCCCTCTCTTTCTTCCAGCTTTCTGGGGAAAGTGGAAGTTTCTTTTCCCTGTCTCTTTCTCAGGTCACAGGCAGACTTGCAAGAAGTTCACCAAGGTAGAGTCAGCTGTGTCGGGCAGTTTGAAATGTTCAGTCCTGAGGCTTATTGGGGACAACTGACTGGCCCTGATGAGTGGCCAGTGTGACTTCACCTCCAAAAAGTAGCCAGAGACCAAAAGCTCCAAGTGTGTGGGAGGTACTACCAATCATAGACTTGAGTAAACAGGATGGGTTGCTGTTTTCTGCCTCTGGTGAGGCTCAGGGAATATTCAAGAAGGAAATAAGAATATTCAGGAGCTACTTGTGCTGTGACAAGTGATGGTCACCCCTCACTGTGTTTTGTATCCCTTCCTAAGACCCTCAATGGCCATCACTGATGTCCCCTCCTGTTGCAGTCCCTCAGGATCTGTCCCAACAATTCTGTTGGAAGCAGCAGTCCAATTGCAGCTACACTGCTAATAAAGGTGACTATGAGCCTCTGGAGGGGAGGGGGAAGAATGGTCCCATAGGCTCATAGATTAGAATGCTTGGTCATTAGGGAGTGGCACTACCTGGCAGGGATTAGGAGATGTGGCCTTGTTAGAGTAGGTGTGACCTTGTTGAAGGAAGTGTATCACTAGGGGTGGGCTTTGGAGTTTCAAATGCTCAAGCCAGGCTATTTCTCTCTTCCTGTTGCTTGCTGATGCAACTCTCCAGCAACAAGTCTGTCTGAGTGTGGCCATGCTTCCCGCCATAACAATAATGGCCTAAACCTCCGAAATTGTAAGCCAGCCCCAACTAAAATTTTTCCTTTATAAGAGTTACCGTGGTCATGGTGTCTTTCCATAGTAATAAAACATTGACTAAGACAGGCACCATGTTTGTAACTCAAGATACTGCCATAACTGGATTCCCTGGAGAGGAGATTCTGAAATAGAGATCGGCATGAAAGTTGTTTTTTAACAAATAACTGTGGAGAGACAGGAAAAGCAGGATCTAGGAAGGGAGACCCCCCCCCACCCCCCCGCAAAGGCCTCAGCCAATCTAATGGGAAGCTCTGGAATTCAGTTAACCCTTTCCACCTCTGCATTACTTAAGGAGTCAATAGTTGTAGGATGGCCCCTAGGAGGCAGAGTGAGTGTCTTAGGGTCTCTATTGCTGGGATGAAACACCATGACCAAAAAGCAAGTTGGGGAGGAAAGGGTTTACTCAGTTTACACTTCCACACCACTGTTCATCATGGAAGGAATTCAGGATAGAAACTCAAACAGGGCAGGAACCTGGAGGCAGGAGACAATGCAGAGACCATAGAGGGGTGCTGCTTACTGGCTTACTTCTCATGGCTTGCTCAGCCCGCTTTCTTATAGAACACAGGAACTACCAGCCCAGAATAGCCCCACCCACAATGGGCTGGACCCTCCCCATCAATCACCAATTAAGAAAATGCCCTACAGCTGGTCAGCTCTAGGGGCATCTCCTCCAGGAGTCTCATACCTATTTTTTCTTAAGGAAAATTGCATGGAGAATTAATAGAAGATCATGCAACCCCAGTGTGACAGGTGGTCTCCAGACCATTCCTCTAAACCTGTGGGTCGTGACCCCTTGTGTGTGTGTGGGGGGGTGTCGAATATCAGATACCCTGCATGTCGGATGTTTACATGACAATTCATGACAGTAGCAAAACTACAGTTATGAACGAGCAACAAAATAATTTTATAGCTCAGCACATGAGGAACTGTATTAAAGGGTCACAGCATTAGGAAGGTTTGAGAACCAAGGCTCCAGAGTCTTTTTTCTCTTTTTTTTAAAAGACTTAGTTGTGCATGTGTGAGTGCAGGTGACCCAGAGTCTAGAAAAAAGCATTAGGTGTTTTGGAGGTAGAGTTACAGGTGTCTGTGAGCTGCCCAACATGGTGCTAAGAACTGAATTCAGGTCCTCTGCAAAAGCAGCCAGCATTCTTGACCACCGAGCCAGCTCTCTGGCCCCTCCTCCTGATTCTTAACCAGTACTTTTCAAAACTGTCAGGAACACTGAAAGCAAGGGGAGCCTAAGAAATTGTCATGACCAAGAGGATTCTATTGATTGATTCATGACAACCAAGCTAAATGCAATATAGAGGCCTCAATGGGATCCTGGAACAAAAATATGTTAAGTAAAATTTTAAACTATCTGAATTAGCTATGGGCTTCAGAATGGACTTTCATTAGTAGTAAGTTGCTGGGGCTGGAAAGATGGCTCAGGGGCTAAAAGCACTGGTACTTTTACAGAGGATCAGGGTTCAGTTCTCAGCACCCACATGACAGCTTGTAACGGTCTTGAAACTCCAATTTCTGGGGATCTGGGGCCCTCTTCTGGCTTTCTAGGGAACCAGGAATGCATACAATGCATTTACATGCATGCAGGCAAAACACCCATAACACATTTTTTAAAAATTAAAATAAATCTTTAAAAAGTAATGCCTGCCATCTCCCTAGGCCAGAACAGTGATTTTATAGTTTACTGTCTCCAACAGCAGGTGGAGAATTTTCAGGACTTTCTATTTGTCTTTCTCATTAAGATAGTTCTTTACCCACAAGCCAAGACCCAAGAATGTTCAGCCCAATTATTTATACTGGAAGTGGGGAGATGCCAATGAGGTGGATTATGAATTCAGTGTTAAGTCCCAGGGGAGAAGAAACGTATAACCCCTCAGATGATCCTATCCAAAAAAGGATATGACAACTACACACCAATCCCTGAGGGGCAAGGTTACCTGGACCCTGTAGCTCATGGTCCTTGCAGTGTGTATTTCCTTCCTCCATATAAACAACCACAGGGAATTACTGTCAGATATACCTTTTTCTTGGGGGTCCACCCTGTCAATGGAGTACTGCCTCCGGGCCTCTACCCTTCTGTACCTTTGCTATCAGAGACCTCTCGTGAAACAGCATCTGGTCTGCAGAGGTATCATGGAGCTTCTGAGTGACAGCAGCACTCCATGAACACACTCCTCATCACCACAGTAGATGTTTGCCTTAATAAAATATAATACTGTACTGTCCTGTCCAATGACATCCATGAAATACCAACTCAAGTATTTGGCCTACTAGTTGCAGGGATTTTTTTGATTTTTTTCCCCTGATGCCTGGTAGAATAAATAATTTCAATGTAAAAAATGTGTTCCCTAGCCGGGCAGTGGTGGCGCACGCCTTTAATCCCAGCACTTGGGAGGCAGAGACAGGCGGATCTTTGTGAGTTCGAGGCCAGCCTGGTCTACAAAGCGAGTCCAGGACAGCCAGAGATATTCAGAGAAACCCTGTCTCGAAAAACCAAAAAAAAAAAAAAAAATGTGTTCCCGTCTACCACATAAAACCACAATGAATGAATCTTTGAGAAGTACTGAAGAGGTCCACAAGATGATGATTTAAGTAGGAGAGCCCTGTGGCCTCCCAATCCATCTGCTGCCCCTGGTCCTGCTGAGAACTCTGTGATTTCTGAAGGGCCCACTTCAGTCAATCCGAGCAGTTCATACACTGCAATGTCTACTCATCTGAACACGAGTTCACTCCTTGACTGGGTTTAGAGAGGCAGAAGGTCCTTAAACTCATCTGCTTCTCAGTTTCTTCTCCCTCTAACTTAGAGGGATCATGGAAGAAACACCAGAGTTCCTTCTGATTTGTCAGAACTATAACACACATTCAATTTAAAAGCACACAGAAATCTTCTGATTCCTTGGAGAAACACTACTGTGTAATTTCATGTATTTTAATTACCACTGAGATAATTTTATCTTTATTTGTTTATTACCAAAAACAAGACAAACAAACAAAAAAAATTTGGTTAATGATTTAAAATTCACAGACACAGGCAAGCTCATATATTTTGACATCAAAGAAGACAAAAGACAAAACAAATTCTGAGACAATAAAACAACACAACATTCTAAGATTTCTTTTGTTTATTTTATTACCTATCTTCTAAAAGCCCACAGAAGTGAGTGAAAATACCTGCAGGCTAATTTTAAACAACATGAAGCAGAGATTAAGCACTAAATATTAAAAAATAAAACTTTCACCTTACTTTTTAAACTAGGGGGAATTTTCCTGAAATGCATCTGTTAAATTGGTCTACAATATATTAATGAATGGAGGACACATATTTTTTCCTAGCAAATATTTTAAACATGGAGTATATAATAAAAAAAAAAAAAACCTTCTCAGGATATGAAAATTTTCAAGTCACAATCCCCTGAACAGACTAATACAAATTTATTTCAACCTGAAGTCAGAAGTGCAAAATCATTACAAAATAAAAATATTTCTATTGTTGTTCTCAGTAGTCAACTCATAAATCCCACAGGTCTTTAAAGGCTTTCAACAAAACGAACCACAATCTCTCAGCAAGCTCCTTGCTTATGATCTTGGGAAACAGGGCTTCTGGTTCTGTGGGCAAGCTACACTGTTAGCATCACTCCATTCTGAAAGTCTTCAGGCTGACAGAAGACCCAGCAGTGCCCTCTGCCAGCGTGTCACTGCCTGTATCTGCAACTCTGCACCGCAAGTTCCCCAGGCAGGTGCGACCCTCAGCTGGTGAGCAGAAAGCCAATTCAAGGCAGGAAGCAGAGGGCAAACATTCTTCATAAAACCCCAAGGGCTTCTAGACTAGAAACGGGCAACACGTAAACATGAGGTAACTGGGTCACTCTAATGCTGGAGATTAGAGCTGAGGCTTTAGGGTGCTCGTGTCACAAATGAAGAGCCTTAGCTGCTGGAAGTTCTGCTATCTGGGCTTCGAGGCTACACATTTCTATTGTCTGGCTCAACTATATTAAAAAAAAAAATTCCTGATGCCCAAAAGGATGCCCAAACAGCACCCCAGCTGCTGCAAGTGTTTCCAGATCAAAGAAAAGTCACCCAAGGCCTAGGATTTTATGACATCCGGGGCATTTTGTCTAGTCACTTAATAATGATTAGAAGTTGGTGAAGTAACTGAGGGCTCATTTACACCTTTCTCTAATAGTCACACCGTTTTGTTGATTAGTAAACACCAGTCCTCGGCGGGATGAATGACTGTAGTTTATATAACCAACGAGACAATGAGTTCCTGAAATCTGACTATCCAGGAAGAAGTGTCCACCAACCAACTCTTTACATCTCTTTCCTGGATGCCCAGTCACCAGGTGTTTTAATGTCTCCAGAACATTCTTAGGCGAAGGTCCCGAGGAAGACCTTCCATTTTTTGTAGGATTCAGAACCGTGTTTGAGCGGACAAAAGCCTCTCCCGCAACCGCAGGCAGCTGTCCCACTTTGGTAAGTGACTGCATTATGGTGAAAGAATGTGGTTCTTTTTGGCCTCCTTTTAGGGACTTGGAAATGGAAGGTAGTGCAGTTTTTTCTGGCCGTCCCCCAGGCATGGGACCCCAGGCTTCTTGGGGTAAGTTCGGCTAGCAATCTTAAAGAACTCTTCAGCAGCATCAAGAGCAATGAGACGATCCTGCAGTTTAAAGAAAAAGAAAAAAGAAAAAAAGGAAGCTTGCCAAGTTGGAAATCAAGCCATGTGGATTTTAAAAATTAATAAATAATAAAGCCTGCCCTAGCAATAATACCAAGCAAGTAAAACATTAAAAATTTCAAGACTCAGAGACTTGCCTTACCCTTTTACTTACATTACCCAAAAGATGTTTCCATCAACATTTTGTGGGTGAGAACATATGTATGCGCGGGTGGGTGTGTGTTTGTGTGCACACATATGCAGAGGCCAGAGGTCAACCTCTGTCGTTGTTCCTCAAGAACCACCCAGCCTTTGTTTCGAAACAGAGCCTGTCACTAGGAGCTGAGGCACACCAACTCGACTAGGCCACAAGCCTAAGGCACCCACCTATTTCTCTGCATGCCAGCCCTGAGATTACAAGCACTGCCACCATGTCAGTCTTTTAAAGTGGGTGCTGGAGCTCAAATTCAGCTAAACTATCTCCCCGGCCCTTCCACCAATCTTTCCAATCTTAGGCTGTGGAAGGTGGTCTGACTCTTTGACCTAATGCTGAAACTTTAACCACGCAGAAGAAGTCGTCTGAGGAACAGGCTCTGGCCACAACCTGAGCCTCAACAGCTCTAGGTGGGATCCAGAAATCCTTCTCCTCAAAGCTTGCCGGGTGGCTCTGGTGCCATCAGCCACGGGCGCATAAGAGGGCAGCGGCATTTGCCTGGTGGAGCTGGTGAGGCTGGGATGGGGGTCCCAGCAAATAACTGAAAAGGTGACAGCAAAGCAGAAAATGGGCAGATGAGGAAAGGCATGTACTTACCACAACCAAGAGATACCTCTCGGAGAGCTCCCAGCTGGCTGGGAAGATAGAGGTCTCTTCGGCCAGCTTTAACAGCATCTCTCGGGCTTTTCTCGTGTTTTTAGAGTCGCTCATGGTGCTGAGTTTGGTCACCGACAATAAAGAGTCTGCTTCCCTTTGAAAACCTAAGGTAGAAAAATGTAGCCCTTGTGTGAAGTGGTGACACTATACCTGTGATTACTGAGAAGAGATCCAGCTCGGTGTGGTGGCCCGCACCTTTAATCCCAGCATGCGGGAGGGAGACAGAGGCAGGCAGATCTCTGTGAGTTCAAGGCCAGCCTGGTCTACAGAGTGAGTTCCAGGACAGCCAGGGCTACACAGAGAAACTTTGTCTCAAAAATAACAAAAACCAAAAAGGAATCCAAGTGTGGATTCTGTACAGTGAAAACTAAAGTCAAAGGCGCTACTGAGTGCTGTTTACAGCAGTGTAGGTCGTAGGCTCTCTACTGAAAACTACTCCATGTTTCTCCTTGTTGGCTTTCATTACCTTTTCCCTGACCCTTGTCTGCTCACTTTGTCAGCTGCCCTGTCCTAGAGTCCCTACGTCTCTCCCCAGCACGCTCAGTTGTCACCTCCAGGCCCCTATTTCCTTCCTCATGGTAGTCTAGTCGACTGGTGAAAAGTTACTTTCGAAAACACTCAAAGGAATGAAACCTGCTCAGACTGACTTACGTTTCGAAAAGGGGACTTAATTAACCCACAGCAACATCGAGTTAAAAGGGCAGAGCATGACCTCACCCGTTATCCACTTTCGAAATCTATAATGCCAGGGGATAGTGCTATTTCAAAGCAGGATATCAAGGACTTTAAAGGTGATCATTCATTTTTGAACAATAACGCAGGTTTATTTTATGATGTGGAGACACACTTACTCAGCCCTAGTAGAATTAAGAAAGGGGATTATTCAATGTCTACCATAATGCCAAGTATATTTTCCCAACCCCTGTAAAGGTTTCTTCCTTTTGCTTCTTTTAGAATTTTCTGCTGTGTCTCGATATCTCTTGCCAACAATATTTCTTTTAGCCTGTCATAGCCTTAAAGCTATTACTACTTGGTCAACATCCTCCATCTAATTCAAGCAGGAAATAATGACAAAAACAGTAAATAGTAACACTCCTAAGACTTCACTACCCTTTTTTATCTCATACTTGGAGACAGATGAGGTAATTTAATAAGGACAAATAACATGGGCTGGTGACAACAGACACGTCCAAGGTTTGTGCTTCAGAATATAAAAGCAAAGCTGAGTAACTAATCAGCATAAGATGATTTAATTAGCCAGCGGCTGGCGATCTTCCGACAAAAACTACGGTGGAAAAAATGAAAAGCAACGCACGTGACTAGTTACTTTTACCATTTCACAGTCTATTTCAGACTCACCCAAATCTTCCAAGATTCGCCGCCATCTGTTTCTCACTTCCCTCCGCATCTGCCGCAGGTTGTAGATATCGTAGTTGAGTCTTTGCCACTCCTGCAAAGAGATTAAAATTCACTTTTACTTACACCTTGTGGCCTAAACCCCCCGTCCCCTCTCTGCACTGCATGCTGCTTAAACACATGGTTCTTCACTACTCTTAAACACAATCCCAAAGGAAGAAAAGGCTTAGGTGAGATGGAGTTGACAAAGGTGCCATCAGTTACCACGGCTGAAGAATTTGTCCCCTTCTAGGTGATATTATATCTAAATATGTTCCTCAGACTCTGATTGTCAAGTCTCTCCACTTCAGTGACCTTACCTGCAAAATGGGGTTAGCAACAGTTCTCATGAAAAACTATTGTCAAGATTTAAGGTATAAAATATTATGATAAAGGTTGCCTCAGCAGGGAAGGTGCTTGCCACACAAACATGAGGACCAGCGTTCAGATCCCCAACACCCTGCAGACGCCCAGTGGGTACAGGGGTCTGTCTACAAGTCCCGTACTCAAAGGCAGAAATAAGGACGTGGGGCAGGGTCCCTGAGGCCAGGTGGACAGCTGGACTAGCCAAACTGGTGAACTCTGGCTTCAACTGAGACCCTGTGCCTCTGTGAATAAGGCAAAGAGAAACTGAGGAAAACTGATCACATCAACGCGCGCGCGCACACACACACACATGCACAACACATACACGCACACACACATGCACAACACATACACAACACACAGACATACACAAAAGGGAAAAAAGTCAATGCCTGCCTACAATGAAGACCTAACAAAACCCATGTATTGGGGCAATTTATAGATGAAGAAACTTAAGCTCAAATAATCTACATGATGAATCTAATATATTCAAGGTAATAGATATTAGAAGTGGTGTTTGAACCTAAGTTTTACTCCAAAGTTCATGCACAAATGAAAAGGCAAGAACCTACATCTCGGTTTGTTATTAGGATGATATAAAGATCTAGGAATCTCAAGCGCCCTGATTTCTAGCTGGGTTCCCCACACCATATCTCAGCATTGCCCTCTTGATTCGGTACATTGTTTAGGCACAAAGGGATCCATTAAAAGGCTGCCATTCTGGAAAGTCCTCATCAGCTTCTGGGTAGTGTGGCATCATGTCGATCCTAATACAGAAGCCGGACCTTATGTCTACACTACACTGAGAATGTGCTAGTTCTCAACCTGTGGGTTGCGACCCCTTTGGGAGTTGGACAACTCTTTCTCAGGAGTTACAATCAGATATCCTGCTTATCAGATCTTTACACTACGATTCATAACCGTAGCTAATTGTAGTTTTGAAGTAGCAACGAAATAATTTTATGGTGGTGGGGGTGGGGGGTCACCACAACAGAGGAACTGCATTTGTATTAAAGGGTCTGGTCTAAGCGTTAGGAAGGCTGAGAACCATTGCCTTAGGGTCTCAGGAATTTGCTCCTAAGGAGACTTATCACTAAAGAGCAATCACTTTATAGTGAACACCTTTTCCTTTCATAGAAAAGACACACAACTTTCCTCACTCACAGCTTCAGAGAATATTTTAAATGTTTGACTTAATACTCAAGGTGTTTAATATTTTGACTCCTGTAACTGAAAATGTTTCACCGATGCCATTCGTTACCAACTAAATTCCTTTCAAAGCAGTCTTGCCTTTCAGATTGCCATTCGACGTTCATGTCTAGCTCAGAAAAATAAATTTCGCTGCCATTCACACTGTGAAGAAGTAAAGCTAACAAAATAGTGTGTGCTTTGTCGTGACTGCATTTTTTACTGCATCTGAGGGCATGCCCTGAGAAGGAAGTGGGCTTTCTGCCATGAGAAGGAAGTGGGCTTTCTGTTATGCTCTTAAAGTCAGGAAGCTGAGGACTTCCTAGTCCTTTAAAATAAAATAAAATAAAAAATCAAAGAGCCAAAGGCATGTGCACAAGTGTGCAGTGCCTAGAGTCAAACACAAAATGCCTGTGACCTTAGAAGGACGTGAAGTCACCTAGACACCCTGGAGAGACGATGGCCCAGCAGTTGGGAGCACCAGCTGCTCTTCCAGAGCACCCAGGTTTGAATGACAGCACCAAGTGGTGCCCCACCATCTACAATGCCAGGTCCAAGGAGCTCTGATGCCCTCTTTTGGCCTCCGGGGGCACTGCATGCACAAGACGCACCGACATAATAATACACACAGAACGCCCATACACCTAATTTAAAAATAAATTAAAAATAAATCCTATGCAATCCTGGCCTCATCTTAGCATCACATTCAAGCACACCTGGACAACTCCCTCACAGACTGGATAAACCGTAAAGGAAAACCTCGAGCAATGGCCGTTCGGGGGAGAGACCTTACAGTACTTAAGTGCCCACTCAGCACAGCACACTGTGCTGAGCCGGACTGTCTCGTTAGGCTCGGACCCAGCCCCACTGGCAGCCTACGCCTCATTCTGAAATATGGCTGTAATTCTACCTCCACCGCAATGGCTTACTGTGATGCTCGGCTGTCTCTGTGCTCTTCAGATGGAAGTTAGCACACATTCTCCTCCAAATCAGTGTAGACATAGTTAAGAAACATACTGAGGGGCTCAAGATGGCTCAGCGAGCCAAGAACCCTCATTGCTCTTGCATAGGACCAGAGCTTGGTTCCCAAAACTGCTGTCGGCGACTCACAACTGCCTGTAGCTCCAGTTCCAGGGGAATCGGATGCCTCCGTCCACATGGGCACCTGCACACATGTATGCAAACTGACATTCAGACATACACACACTTTAAAATAATTTAAAAATAAATTTTTTGAAAAGAAATAATCCCCAAACATTCAGAAATATTTCTGTCATACACTATACAGATAGAGAACATTATACATTATATTGTGCAACAACCCAATTGTGGTGACAGCCGGAAGAAACTTTTCTACGTTCTTAGCATCAAATGGCAACTTATTTTTCCTAAGGATTGCTTCACTTTTCTGAACACTGAATTTTACAACTAATCAGTCTCCACACTCCTCTGAACTTTAAGTCTTCTTGTGGAAAATACATAGGATTTAGTAAGCATTTGGGACTGCCATCATCTGGGGCTGCTTTCTACGCCTTTCTTACTATCAATCTCTTCTGTTCTCAGAGTTAAGTTTTGTTGTCTCACTGCACTTTCATATAAGCTGTCTTAAGTTCTGGGTTCTGCTTGGTTTTGTTTGTTTTGTTTTAAGACTATACACAGGAGCTGCAGAGATGGCCCGTGGTTAAAAGAGAATACTGCTCTTGCAGAGGACCCAAGTTCAGTTCCTAGCACCCATGTTTGGTGGCTCACAACCACCTGGAACTTCAGCTCCAGGGATACAATGCCCTCTTCTGGCCTCCATGGGTACTGCATTCATGCATATATGGACACACATAATTAACAAATCTTTAAAAGGCTATGGATAAAGTATTAGCACCATACAGTGCTTTCTCTCCACCAAAACTGACCCTGCTTTCTGAACTCAATGTGAAGTGATCAGAACTTTACCTGATTAGGAACCCCCAAAACCAACTAGCTGCTTCACAAGAACCAGGACCTTAACTTATGCAACAAAGCACTAGGTGGCTTCATTAACTTGAGTTTGAAGATCCGCTAATTTGCTCAGTTCCAGGGCTGATGATGCCTCTCTTACCTTACTCTCTCTGTGTATAGATAAAAGCTTCTTTTTTTTTTCAGAGTTAGATGCACTGAAAATGCCTGGATATGTATAGTATTCAGTGTTGATATTTAGCAACAGAAACAAATGGACAGCAAGAAGAGAAAGCCTTGGATCGAGCAGGTGCCAGGCTTTCCCCTCCTGTTGTCCATTATTTATTGTTTTACAACTCCCTTTGTGGAGAGCCTACTATGATTGACGTGAGGCTGTGATTGGTCCTAACCACAAGGTTTAATGGCTGTGACTGACCCAAAACAAACATCTGCAATTGGTGACAGACAGTGGCCGGTGACTTCACAGTTACAGTGTCTATCTCAGGCAGCAGCACCTGCTGGGAGTGACTTGATTCCAGGTTGACAGTTAAAGATCCTATCCTAGGGGTGTCCAACACCATCTGGTGCCAAGCAGAGACTTGGTACCACCTAGACCCAAGTGCCAGGAATAAATATCCCTGGCCACAAGTGGCCTGCAGAAGCAGCAGTGGGCTGAGAGCTCAGTAGGGCGGTGGCCTGTGGAAGCTACCTACCCAATGGCAGTGTGTCCAGACTTGAATCCTGCTGATTCCAACACAGATCTAATCTGCCAAGATTCCATCCTCGGTGACAAATAAATCTTGACACAGGGAGGGAGGGTATCAAAGACTGTAAGAGCCAGAGAAGACAACCTGTAGGCCCTGGTCACAACAGCTCCAGAGAGCTGTCTCATTTTCAGAGCCAAGAATCCTATACCTGGGTCCTGCACCAGAACAGTAACGATGGAGGATGCCATTTTGGTCCTGCTTACCTACCACGCTTATCATTGCTGTCAAACACTGTGGAGATGATAAAGGCCACTAAGGGCTAATTTTTTACCTACTCATAATCTATTTGTGAGCAAAAGGACCCTCACCAGCTGATTAGTGACACACCCTTGGATCCCAGCCTCCCCTACTGTAAATAACCTGCATATAAGATGAATGGGACCAAGTCTTCACCCATCCACACACACTATTGTTATCTTCTTTAACCATAATACCGGGAAGTTTTCTGCAACAACAACAAAGCTCTAAAAAGAAGTAAATTTAGGGCTGGAGAGATGGTTCAGCGGTTAAGAGCACTGTAAGAGCACTTAGCTGTTCTTCCAAAGGACACACATTCAAATCCCACCACCCACATGGCAGTTTGAAGCTGTCTATAATGGCCAGGCTTGGTGGTACACAGCTTTGATCCTAGCACTTGGGAGGCAGAGGCAGGTGGATCTCTGTGAGTTCAAGGCCAGACAGCCTAGTCTACAGAGTGAGTCCCAAGAAGTCAAAGTACACAAAGAAACCCTGTCTCAAAAAAACAAAAAGGGGGGGGGGAGTGAAAACCTTTTAAACACAGTACTCCAAATAACAGAATGAAAGTGAAGCAAATGAGGAATAAAAACACATAAAATCTTCTCCAATTACATTTCTTTATAACTGGAAAAAAAACAACCTATTACCTCATGCTGGAAAGGAGTAAGTTCCTGATGTACTTCTAGAATTCTTAAATTTTAATGATTTGCTTTTTAAGCTTGAAACGACTTGAAAATAAAAATTCAAGATCGGTTAAATTACCTTCACAGGAGAATTTCATTCCTATAAGCACCAAACATTAAGTTTTATTTTCTTCACTGGTGTTTGTTTTCCCATAATTTCCAAAACAGTATATTGTGGTCAGTGTGCTGTGGTAGCCTTAAATATTAAGAATGAGTGAGTAAATAAAGATCTGGCAAAAAGAATAACACGGAATTAATTCTGGGAAGTACCTGGGAACCAGGCCAAATTGGAAAGTGTATGACAGAGCCAAATTTGGGGAGGGATTTCTCCTCTTCGGTTGTTGGCCTAATCAGATTGAAGGTTGAAGCAACAACACGGAAGAGAGAAAAAAATGTAATCTCATGCTACCATCTCCCAGCTTTGAGTGAGTGCCAACAGCCAGCTGTGAACATGGGCACTGATTTAAGCTCCTTAGAGTGGTGATTTCAGTGAAAATGGCCCCCATAGGCTCAAAGGGGGTGGCATTATTGAAAGTGTGGCCTTGCTGGAGTAGGTGTGGCCTTGTTAGAGGAAGTGCATCACTGGGGGTGGGCTTTGAGGTTTCAGAATCGAGTCAGGTCCAACATCACTTTCTTCCTGCTGCCTGTCAATCCAGATATAGAATTCTCGGTTCCTTCTCCAGTATCAGGTCTGCCTGCTTGCCACCATGATGATAATGGACTAAACCTCTGAACTATATAAGTCAGCCCCAGTTAAATGTTTTCCTTTACAAGAGTTGCCATGGTCATCGTGGTTCTTCACAGCAATAAAACCCTAACGAAGACAGACCACTTTCTCCTGCACAAAATCAAAGCACGGTATTCTCCAGGGCTGGAAAACTGGCTCAGCATGTAAGAGCACTTATTGCTTTTGCAGACGACCCAGGTTCAGTTCCTATCACATGCATGGTGGCTCACAACCATCTATAAAACTCCAGTTCCAAGTGATCTGATGCTCTCTTCTGATCTCTGTGGGCACCAGGTGAGCACATGGTGTACAAGCATACATGCCAGCAGAACACTCACACACAAAAATAAAATCTCAAAAAGAAATTAAAACGGGCTGGAGAGATAGCTCAGCAGTGAAGAGCACTGGCTGCTCTTCCAAGGGACCTGGGTTCAAATCAAAACACCCACATGGCAGTCCACAGCTGTCTGAATTGCTGGGTGTGGTGGTGCGTCCCTTTAATCCCAGCACTCAGGAGGCAAAGGCAGATCGATCTCTGTGAGTTCAGGGCCAGCCTGGTCTACAAAGCAAGTCCAGGACAGCCAAGGCTACAAAGAGAAACCCTGTCTTGAAAATAAAAATTAAAATTAAACATGTATTCTCTAAGCAGCATCTCCCTTGGTTACCACTCCAACCTTGGATACTCTCTGCCTATATAAATTTGCCACTTCAGAGTCCATATGAAAGTGAAATAAGACAGTATATGTCTTTTTGCATCTGGCTTATCCATTTAGATCATAAAACAATGACCTCTATGTTCATTCACACTATTGAAAATGACAAGATCCCCTCCCCAGACCCTTTGATTTGTTCCATTTTGTTCTTGACACGCTACATAGCCCAGGCTGTCCTGGAATTAGCAACAGCCTACTGTTTCCTCCTCCTGGGTTCCCGGGTGTTGAGATTACAGAGCTGCAATGCCCACTATTCTCTAGTGAGATGTTGGCCCTCCATGCCTTTGACCAAGAATGATCAACATTCTCGTTCCTCTAGTTCTAAATCTTACTTATCCTTCAAAATTCACTTCAAATGCTACCACCTCTTTCAGATTAACTGAAAGTAATGGCTTCTTTCTCTTGAACTTCCTCAGCTCCAATATGAACACTGTTATAAGTTTACTGTCTATACATTGCTATTTGGTGTATGCAGGGTGTCCTTCACCACCAGAGTGTAGGCTCCTTGGACATTATTAGAACCTGAGTTCATCCATGACCTACACAGTCCTTTGTGCACCGTGCATTCTCCAGTGGGTTTGTTGAGTTCAACTGCACATTATAGGCAGGAGAAAGCCACGTTTTGAAGGTGATGAAGCGTCTTTTTTAAATCTAGAAATAACACTGCATCTTATCAGAAAAAGCTACTTACAGGCTAGCTAGATGACTCAGTGAGTAGAGGGCTCCTGCTGGCAAACCTAAAAAATCTGAGTTTCACTTCCAGGATTTATGTGGTGAAGGCAGAAAGCTGACTCTCACAAACTGCTCTCTGACCTCTACACATGCACTGGTAGCACATGTACACACATGCGCAATAAATTAATATTCTTAAAATGCCTACTATATAATCCTTTCCTATTTTGAACAAGGCATATTTATATAATAAGGTGTTCTGACTCACATACATTCGAAAAACAATGAATTCAATGAAGATGAAATAAAACCAAATAGTCCACTAACCCTTCCCCTCTGTGTCTGACTGGCATTTGGGATTTGAAGGGTACTTTCCAGACATGTCTCTTTTTACACTAAAACTATCCAGGACACACTGTGTGACAGGCCCTGGCTTGCCCCTCTACATTCAGCATCACATTCAGAAGAAAATCCAAGAGGATTTATAATAGAAACCTGTTAGGTGAGACTCTATGAAGTAAACCATTCAGCTAAATTGAGTGGAAAACCTAAATTTAAATCCAAAACTATTTGCTTCCCAAATCCTGTATTATTCAAAGAGTTGCCACTCAATCAGTCCTAGACTGAAGCCCATGATACTGTTCCTCTATCACCAATGTGGTATGGAAATGAGGATTAAAAGAGACATATGTAAAATTTTCCAAAATGATCTCTGGTCTGACCCCCGAGGTACCAGAAGCAGAAGGGCGACCCTCCTCTAGTCTCTAGCTGCTCGTCATTATCCAGCAGCAGGAAGAAGGCCAACGTAACCCCATTTCATGCAACCTGGTTCGAGGGACAGCCTGGGGGAGACATGGCAAGTAAGGAGGGTTGTGACAGGCAGTCAATTATGCAAAGGAAGATCAGAATTTCCTCTAAGCATCTCTGGACTAGACAGTGTCAGGACCACCTGAGCAGAAGGGGCATTATCTTTCAGTACTTTCAAAGCTTGCTCTCTGCTCATTAGACATGGTGTGCACACAGGAAAGATAAGATTTTATTTCATTGTTCCTGGACAGCTGGTCCACTCTTAGCCATCTGCCTCTGCCTCATCCCAAATGGGACAGGCTCAAATGACAGAACAGAGTAACGCAGTACTCTACAGGATAAGTAACAGTCTAGATGAACCTTTGAGGAGTGAGGTGCCAAGGAATTTAGGCCAAAAGGGGTCAGTGTCCAGGGGCCTGCCACTCAGGCCTGTGGGGGCTCTCCAACATTTGGCTTTATGGCTTCAACTATAGTATGCCATTACTATGGGGCATTCTGTCTAAAAGAGGAGGGTCTAGTTGCTGGTAACCAGAGCTCATGGAGAAAGGAGCCTTTTCAGCTGCCTCACCAGTCTTTCCTTCAGTGACAGGAAAAGCAGCTTCTGATGCTGGGACTGCACCTCGTGAGGCTGAGGGGACAAGCCTTCTAGCGTTGCTTGCTTCCAGGTGTTCAGTTTCATTACCAGCTATGGAAGTTGGGTAACTGAGCAACAGTCTCATGAGCTGTGCTACAGTTAACGCCGCTCCACAGGGTCATCTGCGTGCCTTTGTTTGTTTTCTAGGAGCTTGTGAGTGGCTCAAAATGGTTGATACTGCTGACCTGTCAAAGCCAGAGGACCAAACCCCATATCCAAAGCATGCCAACATCAATGTTTTCTGAATGGGAAGAGCCATGAAATTCGATTACATATCATACAGACCAATATTTTTTTTTTAATTTTCCTTACCTCTAGTCACTCTTTCCCACACCCCAGACCACCCGGCTTGGTTAGCCCTAAACAACAACCCTAACCCATATCCTTGAACAGGAACCACTGAGGCCTGCTCTCCTGACTCCATACACTTGGCTTCCTCATGAATAAACTCTTCCTATTTTGAAAAACCCATCATTTCAACAGGTGTTGTAGCACATGCCTTTAATCCCAGCACTGTGGGAGGCAGAGGCAGAGGAAGGCAGATCTCTGAGTTCCAGACCAGCCTGGCCTAAAGAGAGAATTACAGGACTACTAGGACTACACAGAGAAACCTTGTCTAGAAAAACAAACAAAAAAACAAAAAGAAAGAAAAGAAAAGACAGACAGACAGGCTCATAAATTTAATCTGGGCATGGCGGTGAATGCCTGTAATTTCAGCACTAAAAAGGAAGAAAAGGTAGCATGATCTGTGTGAGATCAGCCTGGTCTACACAATGAGTTCCAGCCACTGGGACTAATTGAAAGAACCCATCTAAAAGAACCCCCCTTGTTTCACTGATTGACATCCTGTGTGGCAGGCAAAATGGATCTGGTTCAGTAACATTTGGGTCCTCCCTACTGATCTTCCAGAACTGCTGCCTTGAGACAGAAGGTTGAGCAGGTAAGGGTGTTTGCCACTGAGCCTGATGATCTGAATTCAGTCTCTAGAATGTACATAGTAGAAGGACAGAACCAGGGGCTTGTCTTCTGATCTCCCTGTGGCCTCCAGGTTGGATATGCCACCCTGAGCTGAGCACCTCCGATGATCCACATGACATCAGGCCTGCTGCGAACCTTCCTCCTAGAGGGAGAGGACAGGCTCACCAGCCTCACAAGACTCATAATGCTCTTCAGATTCCAACTGCTACTATGTCAGAAGAAAACAATTGACTAGGGTGTGATTTCCTAGTAGTGTGTCTGTCTGAGTCACCTGTCTCCTGTAATTAACCCCAATAAACTCATCAGTCCAGGACTTGGACAGAATTCTTTCATTGGTCCACCAGTGCCTTCTTTATCTTGGGTGAATAAACTAACATTTATTTACAGCTCCACAGGAAATGTCACAACATCAGATTTTACTGGAATTCATGAGGCCATCAGGCCTAGTTCTGCTGTACCGTAGAGTCCTGAGGTCCACCCGAAATGTCAGCCTTTAAAGATAATAAAGGAAAAAAGATTTTGGGGGGAAGAATTTTTAATTTTTTTATTTTATTTTTGAGACAGGGTTTCTCCGTGTTTCCTTGGCTATCCTGGACTCACTTTGTAGACCAGCCTGGTCTCGAACTCACAGAGATCCGCCTGCCTCTACCTCCCGAGGTCTGGGATTAAAGGGATGTGCCACCACGCCCAGCTGTGAGGGGGAAGATTTTATACATGCCACTCAGTGCCTCAGACCGCAAATGTCATCCTTGTGGTTAGGGCCTTGGAACACCTTGGAATGCCACATCCTGCCCTAGTAGCTCACTCAGTTCCACTGCCTTCCGCAGTATTCATCTGCTTCCACCCAGAAGAGACTTTTTGACCTAGGAAGGGTCAAAGGAAAAAGCTGAGCCATGCTTCTCCTGCCCCCTTGCTTATTTTTACTCATTTATCTCCTCTGGACTTCCAGAAACAGTCTGCATTTCGTCCAAGGACTCTGACCTAGCTCCTTATCTGGTTTTAATCAGATTAAGCCAAATGATAGCTCATAGTTCTTAGCACAGCCCAAGTATGCCATTAAGCTGAGGAAAGGGTTTGCTAATTAATCAGTACAATGCTGGCTCATTTTGTCTATTATGTGGGGTTCTCAGGCCTCATCAGGGCATTAGGGTTACAACTCAGAATGTGACTTCGCCCAGGCTGCCAGGAGAAGCAGTGTTTTCCACGAGAGTCATCAGTACTCCTAAGCAACTACTTGGAATCAACTAAGAGTTCTGGGGCTCCAGCTGCTGCACCGAAAAAATGGCAATCCACTGCTGTCACCAAAGGCAAAATATAATAAGACCAAATCCCTGCTCATAGTGAAGAAAGGAAGACTTAATATTTCTAGCAAGGTAGAAATGGCCACTTCACCCAGTTGCCTTTAAGAATGTACCATGAGGCCAGGCATGGTGGCACATACCTCTATTCACAGCGTTTGGGAGGTAGAAGCAGGTGGATCTCTGAGTTCAAGGCCAGCCTGGTCTACCTAGCAAGTCCAGGACAGGCAGGGATACATAGAGAAACCCTGTTTCGAAAAACAAACGAGAAGGAGGAGGAGGAGGAGGAAGAAGAAGAACATACCATGATAAAGGCTGCTTCAAAGACCTGCACCAAGTTTAAATGTATGGGTAGACTGTAAGGAATGATTTGCATAGCTTACATTATACTAGGTAATGGAGGATATACTTAAATTGCATGTTTCTTTCAGAATCTGAAGAAGCTCAAGTCCCTTATATAAAAGGGTGTGATATTTGCATATGACCTCAGCTATTTAGGGATCACTCTTAACAAAGCCTGAAGGAGGATGTGACACTATAAGCCTCAAGGCAGAGCAGCCACTTAAGCAGACAGTCCTGGTCGCACCTGGAGACTCTCTCGCTAAAATGTCTGTTGATCATTCCCTGGCCAGTCCTGGCACAGACAGGTCTCCTCAGCAACCTAAGGAGGAAGTGGTCTGTTAATCCTGGAGATACAACCCGTTGTAGTTCAGGGGACCTTTACCCTGTCAGTCATCTGCCTGCCTCCTTATCAACAGGGCAGGTTCTCATTAACTAAACAAAGCCCTTAAGGCAATTCCAGAAGATTTAATCTCCAGAATCATTAGGGAGAAGGGTGATATCATAGTAATCTAAGATGGAGTGCATTTTAATATAGATGGAAATTAAAGACCATTGATTTTTTTTTTTTTTTTTTGGTTCCTTGAGACAGGGATTCTCTGTGTATCAGTCCTGGCTGTCCTAGACTCGAAATGTGGACCAGGCTGGCCTCAAAGGCACAAAGATTCGCCTGCCTCTGCCTCCCGAGTGCTTTTTTAATTTTTTATTTAAAATTTTTCATACAATATATTTTGATTATATTCTTTCCCCTTCCTCAGATCCACCCTTCATCTTCTATCTTCCTCTCTCTCAAGGAAAGACAAAACAAGACAAAAAACCAAAATAATGAAATTGAAAACTTAACTTGAATCATTGTATCACCCATTTATTCAAATTGAAGACTTAACAATCCAAAAGGAAAAGAAAAAGAAAAACAAAACAAAAACCACATACATGTGTACACACACACACACACACACAGAGTCCATTTTGTGGGAGGCAGAGGCAGGTGGATCTCTGTGAATTCGAGGCCAGCCTTGTCTACAAAGAGAATGGATATCCAGGGCTTGGTACACAGAGAAACCCTGTCTTAAAAAACCAAAAATAAAAGCTGGGCGTGGTGGTACACACCTTTAATCCCAGCAGGGAGGCAGAGGCAGGCGGATCTCTGTGAGTTCAAGGCTAGCCTGGTCTACAAAGTGAGTCCAAGACAGCCAGGACTACACAGAGAAACCTTGTCTCTAAAAACAAAGAGGGAGGGGTGCTCATTTTATGTAGACCAAACCACTCCCCGGCACGGGGCCTTGTCCTAGGGTGTAACTGACATACCCAGCGAAAAACCAGAGAAAACTGTTTTTTCCTTTCCCAGCAGGTGCCAGTTACAAACAGCTTTTTGGCTAGGGTGATTTCGGTCTGGCTTGAACCCGCGCAGGTCTTGAGCATGCTGTCATAGTCTCCATGAGTTTATATGTGTATCAGTCCTGTTGTGTCTGCAGGATGCTGGTTCCTTGGAGTCAGCCACCACCAATGGCTTTCACAATAAAAATTAGGGTTTTTTTTTAATCTGGACTAATATTACATACTGGATCATTGTATTACCCATTTATTCAAGGGAAAAAAAGATCAGTAAATGAAGAATATTTCATACTACAAATGAAAAAAATTCCAAGATTCTCAATTCTAAAGTAGACCTCTTCCTCCAAATTCTCATTGTCAGTATGCTTTTGCACCCTTTTTATACGAAGATTAAATCACATGACTATTCAGGCAATTCCACCAGCACCAAACAAAACACCAGACCCTAAGTGGCCTCAAGTAGAACTTGGCAGCTAGCTCTTATGGCAGAGCCAGATACTAAATACTTTAGCTCTCAGTCATGGTGGCTGCCACCATAATGAAAGTAGCCACAGAGATATGTAAACAAACAGGTGGGACTAGGTACCAAAAAAAAAAAAGAAAACTAATTACAAAAATAGCTGGCAAGGGGCTGGAGAGATGGCTCAGCGGTTAAGAGCACTGCCTAGTGCTCTTCCAAAGGTCCTGAGTTCAATTCCCAGCAACCACATGGTGGCTCACAACCATCCACAATGTGATCTAGTGCCCTCTTCTGGAATGCAGGTGTACATGCAGATAGAGCACACATATGCATAAAATAAATAAAATAAATCTTTAAAAAAAAATAGCTGGCAAACTGGAAGGGAATTGCAGCATGCAACACTCAAAAGCCACTGTTTAAAGATGCCCCCAAGGGTGGGCCAGATGGGTCACCAAGTTTTTTTTTTTTTTGGTTTTTTTCGAGACAGGGTTTCTCTGAATATCTCTCGCTGTCCTGGACTCGCTTTGTAGACCAGGCTGGCCTCGAACTCACAAAGATCCGCCTGCCTCTGCCTCCCAAGTGCTGGGATTAAAGGCGTGCGCCACCACCGCCCGGCTGGGTCACCAAGTTTTAATGCCCATATCCAACCTTGGAAGGAGAACCTGCAGCACACATAAATACACACACACACACAGAAAAATACAAATGCACATACACACAAATACTCACATACACAAACAACACACAAAACCCTGGTTTTTCGAGGCAGGGTTTCTCTGTTTAACAACTCTGGCTGTCCTGGATTCGCTCTGTAGACCAGGCTGGCCTTGAACTCACAGAGATCCGTCTGCCTCCCAAGTGCTGAGATTAAAGGCCTGCGCCAGCTACCACACCAGGCAGTAATTTTTAATTTAAAAAAATGCCCCCAACTTCCACTTCACGCACAAGGCATATACTGGCTTATTAATAAGTGGTAAGTTAACTTTTTCCATAAAATATAAACTCTGTTCACTAACAGGTTAATATAGGATCCTTTGTAGCTATCAGATCTGAATTTTAAAGGGATCTTTACTGGCTCAACACCAATGTTTTCAGAACTGTATTAGACAGATTCCACAATGATCTCTAGGGAGCTGCCTTAACATGGGGGATCTAGGAAGTGACCCTATCTCAACCAGAGTGGTTGTCATTTTATCAGTTCCTTGGTGGGTTTCATTTCAGGGTGAAAAGTTGCAGAGATAATACAAAAAAAAAAAAAAAAAAAACTGAAAACCACAAACATATGCCAAAGCCCTGGCCTGGGACTGGGTCAGTTACAGGCAGCGTTAGAGCTATTTTAAGAAATGGTGGCTCAGCAGCTAAGAGCACTGGCTGCTCTTCCAGAGGTCCCCCTCAGCACCCACATGACAGCTCACGACTGTCTGCAACTCCAGTTCCAGGGGACCGGACACCCTCACGCAGACGTGCATGCAGGCAAACACAAATGCACATAAGATAATAAATAAATCATTTTTTAATTGTGAAAAAAGTAACTCTCTCTTGAGAAGTTCCCACCTGCCTTTGGATATGTCTCATATTCTATTTCTCTTTCCAGAAGCCTATACGATACTCTTGGATGTATCTTACCACATTTGTGTGCCTCTGTGATTTCCCCCAAACTTTCTGCTCTCAATATCATAGGTGCTAGTTAAAAAAAAAAAAAAAAAAAAGTACAAGATTCCTCTAATCTTTTTTTCCCTTGGTTTTTCGATACAGGGTTTCTCTGTGTAGCCCTAGCTGTCCTAGAACTCACTTTGTTTTGTTTTGTTTTTTGTTATTGATGTTTGTTTGTTTTGTTTTTTAGGTTTCTCACAGGGTTTCTCGGTGCATACTTGACTGTCCTGGATTCACTCTGTAGACCAGGCTGGCCTTGAACTTGCAGAGATCCACCTCCCTCTGCCTCCCGAGTGCTGGGATTTGAGCTCGAGCCCTTTGCAAGAACAGCCAGTGCTTTTTTTTTTTTTTTTTTTGATTTTTCGAGACAGGGTTTCTCTGTATAGCCCTGGCTGTCCTGGACTCAATTTGTAGACCAGGCTGGCCTCGAACTCGCAAAGATCCGCCTGCCTCTGCCTCCCAAGTGCTGGGATTAAAGGCGTGCGCCACCACTGCCACCACTGCCCAGGCTCAGCCAGTGCTTTTAACCGCTGAGCCATCTCTCCAGCCCCGGCCTTTTCTCTTAAGGTCGTGCCCAGCAGACCACTGAGCTCTCTCTATCCCCTCCCTGTGCACAGAGGGACATCAGAGAGAAACACAGCCTGCCTGCCTGCCTGCAGAATAAACTTCAGCCAAGTTGGCTTTTTCCTGTATCCAATTTTAAATATATTTATTTTTTATTGTATGTGTATCTCTGTGCCCCTGTATGTACGTGTATGTGCAGGAACCCACAGGTCAGAAGAGAGCATCAGGTCCCCTGGAACTGGAGTTACAGGCAATTGAAAGCAGCAAGGTACTGCAGGTTGTCTCTCCAACGCCCACAGCAGCACATCTATACCATCTCCATAAGCCTCGATTTCTGATTTCTCCACTGTGCCATAAAGAGGGACAAAAGACAGTTGGACATGCAGTGGATTGTATTAGAGCGGTAGTTCTCAACCTGTGGGTCCCCACCCCTTTGGTGATCAAAGGATCCTTTTGCATAAAGGGGTCGCTTTAGACCATCAGAAAACACCGTATTTACACTACAATTCACAACAGTAGCAAAACTGCAGATATGAAGTAGCAACGGAAATAACTTTATGGTTGGAGGGGTCACCACAACGGAGGAACTTTATTAAAGAGTCGCAGCAGCAGGAAGGTTGAGACCCCTGATGGAGGGTGTAGTTCCAAAGTTAGGGAACTCACAGAATGAGCAAAAAGCCCGCTGCCCTTTATACCAGAGGGAGGCTCTACCTCCACTTCCCAGGGCTGTGGGTTCCATCAGCATCCTGGGAAATGTAGTCCAGGAAAACAAAGGGTGGACAGAGCTTCTGCCTAAAGGAGGCTAAGAGCCTTGGGTCTCATGCACCTATGGATGGGTGAAGAAGTCATGGCTAAGCTTTCTCATGACTCCCAAGGAATGTTAGGTTCCCAGAGACAGTGCACCCTAATTAGTGAGAAAGAAAAAATATTTGCAAAGGACAAAGTGAGAATCCTCACCTTGGCTGTTGTTCTTCATCCTTGTTCCTCTACTGTGGCCACAGGGCCTGCCTTCTCTTTCTACACAAAAAAAGCACTTTCCAGTACTTTCAAGCCTCTGGTCCCTCATCCAGAAAGGCCTTATATAAAGCTCCCTCCCTGCCCTCATTCAGGTCCGACCCCTGCCCCAGAATCACTCTCTGCCCCTTACACTGTCTTGACTTCAAATGATTGTAGCTACCTGACATCACACTTACCTGTTCGCTATTGATCTCCCCTTAGCAGAATATAAGTTTCTAAAGGTAGAGCCTGTGTTTACTGCTGTGTCTTGTCTGGCTGCCAAAAGAAAAAGCTATCTTCTACTGGCATGCTCACCAATACGGTTTGAATTGTGTCCCTATAATTCATATGTTGGCATCTTAACTCCCAGTTCCTTAAAACGTGACCTTATTTGAAGATAATTAAATAGGAATGAGGTCATAGGGGAGAGTCCTACTCCAATGAGACTATACCCACATAGGAAAAGGAAGTATGCGGGGCATGGTGGCACACACCTTTAATCCCAGCACCAGGGAGGCAGAGGCAGGCAGATCTCCATGAGTTCAAGGCCAGCCTGGTCTACAAAGTCCAGGACAGCCAGGCTACACAGAGAAACCCTGTCTCAAAAAGCCAAAAAAAAAAAAGAAAGAAAGAAAAGGAAGTAAGGACACAGGTAAGAGTCCATCATGGTGGGAGGTATGGCAGCAGGAGATTAAAACTGAGAGATCATATCCTCAAGTGCAAGTTCAAAGCAGAAAGAGAGTGAGTGAAGTGGGAGTTAGGTGAGGCTATAGGCCATACACTCTCAAAGCTCCCCCCACCCTGATGATCCAGATCCACCAAGGCTGGATCACCTTAACCTCCGCAAACAGCACTACCAAATGGCAACCAAGCGTTCAAACAGCCAAGACTGTGGAGGACATTCTGTTCAAACCACTACAGTTAGTTACTTCAGAGAGGGTTATTATTAACTGAGGGACTCCCTCTTGTGTTGTTTCTTCTAAAACTGCCCACTTGCCATTCTGCTATCTGCCATAGCCCCCCTCAATGCCATGCGTCTAGACTTCCTACTTTCCCAAACCACGAGCCAAAATAAAATTCTTTCTTTTGCTTATTACCAAATCTCAGATATTCTGTTTAGCAACAGAAAACAGAAAAGTGATTACTAATTACCAGGCCATAAGCATAACATCAGCTTCCACAAACTAGCTAAAAAGCAGCAGTGTGAATGGCCACCCACACCAGGGGGAAAAAGTACACTGGAAGACTGTCACTCCGAAATGGTTCAGCAGGCACACCTACTAATTTCTATGCAGCCCAAACATCACTTTGAACAGGTAAGAGATAAAAAACAGGTCAGGGATTAAACTACTGAAGTGAGTAGCTTATGGAACTGGCAAGGTCTCTGCTCTCTTCCCTTCCTTGTGGTTTTATACAGCTCTGCCCTCAACTTTCTGCAGCTACAAGAGTCAAAAGAAGTAGGAAGGAGCAGAAACAAAAGAACAAGAATCGCCCTTTAGAAACTAGGGCAGAGACCCAGGTAGTCTGAGTGGGATGAAGGACTGTGTTTCAACACCAACCAGGGATCTGCCAACTGAAAGGGAGAGCCGACTCTCAAATTCTCCGCATTGACTATCAGATGGGAAAGGCATTCCGGACATTCCCGGGTTGTCCACAGTCCTCCCTCACCACCTCAGAGGCCTGTGAGGTCCTAGCTGTGTTCAGTGCCTTGACCTCCAACCTCAGGACTGTCTCTATCTCAGGGAATCCTGGATCCCAAGTTTCTGGCAGGGTTCAGAAGGTGGTGAAGCTGTTTCAACTTTAATCTGAGAATGTCCCCAAGCCGTGGTAACCTTACCCACAGGTGTGCTTGGATGCCCAGCAAGAAGGCACCGAGCGGAACAGGCTCTTCAAATTACACACGACTACAAATGGGTTCACTCTCCTCTCTCAACACTGCAGAGTAGCAGCTCTGAGTCATTTATACCATCCTGTGGAAGGCTCAGGGAACACCGAGGAGAGGGCAGAAGGAAAGTAAGAGGTGGAAAACAACGAGAAGGGGCTGCAAAAATAACATCTTTAGGGCAAGACACAGTTATAACAATCACAAACTCAGCAGCTTTGCATACCTGCATGGGGCGTACCCAAAAATGGGCAACAGTCAGGTATGGATAGAGGAGACTCAGAGGGCCCTAGCACTCGCTGCTCGACTATCTGGTAGCATTAGATTCAGGCAGATTTGCTGCCTTCAGTTATGCAAACACCAATGATCCCATCAGGTCTCGAGATAACTCCAATCCAGAGGTTACACAAATGGCCCTGATTAAACGATGAGGTCACAAAACAAAACCATCGAGACATGAATGGAGAAAAGGGAGGGGAAAGTAATCTAGAATATATTATATATGTGTGTGAAGATATCAAATAACAAAATCAGCCAATGAAAATGATTACGTTTTAAGAAATCAATGCTCTGGGGTTACTGAGATCGCTCCAGTGTGTAAAAGCACTTACTTGCTGCCAAGTGTGACAACCTAGTTTAACCCATAGTACCCATGTGGTGGGAAAAGAGAACCGACTGCAATGTCTTCTGGCCTCCACATATGTGCCATGGGGTTCACACGTGTGAATAAATAAACGAACAAAAAAAAACCCAAACAAATGGAAAAAAGGTTTAAAGGAATGCTTAGTTTTTAAAAAATCGCAATGCAGGTTAAAGTCATTTACCCCACCCCAGCTGAATTCTTCCTAATATCTGCTTTATTTAAACTCCCAGTTAAGCTAAGCCTATGCAGAGAAACTGGAAGTTCACTCGGGTGGAAAGCTGAGAGGAGGAAAGAAAAAAACAAACCCAAGGTTGTAGTACTTGTTGGGAGAACTGTGCTTTTTAACAAGCTAAGAGGGCACAGTCGAAGGAAAACGTGACAAATACACAGGAGGCTGTATGACTAGAGGGTTCTTTAACGTTTATGAAGGGGACAGTTTTGCATACAGGAGACTCTCCTTTTCTTTTTCTTTTAATCACAAAAAGGGTAGGACAATCCTACTTCAAAGAGTCTGCTTCAATCCCTGCAATAACCCATTCCTTTCAAACCTGAGGAAGCAATGAGTCTTGGCTGCACACTGCAGCAACTACCCCCATTAGAAAAAAGTCTTGAAGCTTACCAACTTCATACAGAAAAAGAGCACACTCAGTGTAATATGACAAAGTATTTTTTCTATTTATTTTTGCAGACTTTTTTCTTAAAGATTTATGTATTTATTTTGTGTGTATGAGTTCTCTATCTGCATGTACATCTGCAGCCAGAAGAGGGCGTCAGATCTCATTGTGGATTGTTGTGAGCCACCATGTGGTTGCTGGGAATTGAACTCAGGACCTTTGGAAGAGCAGACAGTGCTCTTAACAGCCAAAGTATATCTCCAGCCCTTTTTTTGTTTTATTTTGTTTTTTTGTTTTTCCAGACAGGGTTTCTCTGTGTAACAGCCCTGGCTGTCCTGGAACTTACTCTGTAGACCAGGTCGACCTTGAACTCACAGAGATCCACCTGCCTCTGCCTCCCGAGTGGTGGGATTAAAGGTGTGAGCCACCACGCTTTTTTAAAAAAAAAAGAAAAGAAAAAAGCCGGGCGTGGTGGCACATGCTTTTAATCCTAGCACTTGGAAGGCAGAAGCAGGTGGATCATTTTGAGTTCGAGCCAGCCTGGTCTACAAAGCGAGTCCAGGACAGCCAGAGCTGTTACACAGAGAAACCCTGTCTCGGAAAAAAAAAAAAAAAAAAGAAACAAAGAAACAAAGAAAGAAAAGAAAGAGACAATGAGGGTAAAAAATGAAGTTGGAAGAAAGTGAATCACATTCAGTTGTACAACTGAACAAGTACGAGGCAGTGGCTATACAAGAGGCCGCCTCCACCGCACCCCTCTCGGATGGCTTGCCAGGTACCTGGGCCTGGGTAATCAGGTGTCAGCTTTCCTGGGTCTCAGTCACCCAGGACTAGCAACCTGTGGCCCCAACTTCCTGCATGCCCTGCATGCCCGCAGTCAACTACAACAAACTACATTGCTTAGGGAAGAAGGAACTAAGCTCATCTTAACTTGGGTCCACAGAAAATTACCCTGAGTTAAGTGCTTTGATGACAAATGACGGCAACAAACAAGTAAAAAAAAAAAAAAAAAAAAAAAGCTGGGGTGTGACTTTTCCTCACCTCTTAATTAAACTTGGCAATTATCTGTGACTGCTGGTATTCATTAGCCACACTGGACTGCCTCTTAAATGGTACAACCATGAAGTGGCACAGTTCACTCCTGAGCTGAAAATAAAACGACCCCGCGTAACAATTACAGGCGGAACACCGGGTATCCGGGAGCCCAGGCACCCTGATGATCCCCTTTCCCAGCACACTGGGGACCCGAGGGCTGAGCAGCAGGTCTCCACACCCACCAGAACAGGGCAGGTGAGCTCTGTGCAACAACACTCCCGTGATCCCACAGTTGAGTCAAGCTGACATCAGAAGTCCCTGTGCGTCAGTACCCAGGGTGCAGAGAAACCCTGTCTTGATTTAAAAAAAAAAAAAAAAAAAAAGATGAACTGATAAACACACACAACAGCTAGAGCTTGGCCTCCTTTGGAAGACAGAAACATAGGAATATATGGTCACAAGTCCACGACATACAAAATACTAGATGATTTTCAAGTAGCAGTCACACACTGGGGCTTTCTGAAGTTGGAAAATGTCTCCCATTTTGTAAAACTCTGTGCCTGTAAGCTTTTCAGGACGGCCCTGTTATTTCTGCTTACATTTATATTAGTGGGCGGACAGAAGAATCCCATTCTTTTACCTGGGCCCACAGACCCTTGTTACCTTCCCTTCCCCTTTCTATAATCAACTCTGATAGAAGCCCATTTTTCCTCAGACAACATTAAGAAAAGTCAATTCATATTTTTGCCTTTCTTACTCATTTGCTTTTTAAAAAATAGTTCATTTATTCAACAAGCCTGCTGTAAGGAGCCTCGTACTGCATCTCTGATGCTCTCAGTAGTTCTCAGGAAAACCAAGGCTTGCACTAAGGTCACAGGAGACTTAGCCTGATATTAATCTTCAGTGTTTCAAATGTATAAGGGTCAACTGATTGGTTGTTTTTAAAATAAGAGTTTTAAGACAGATTTGCAGTTTTAATTTCTTCTCAACCCCATCTGCCTTCTGTAGACTGAGGTAGAAGAATAAAGTAACGAATCTTGCTAGCAAATTGCTTTGAACCTGCCTGCCAATGAAGAAGCGGCCCTTCCTTATTGGTACAGAGGTGTGGCAATCTGCTTCAGGAGCGTGAAGCACTGGGTATGGAGGAAGTTGGTCAGTTTCTGCCCTGCTACTTCACGGAGTTGTCAGTGCTTGTAAGTACATTCACCGCTTCCAAAACCCTTCCTGCAGCTTCACAAGGGAGCCAAGGAGGACAGATCCTCAAGGACAGTACAACATGGTGCCACATGCCTTTTAGTCCTAGCATGCTGGGGAGACTGAGGCAGAGAGGTATCAAGCCCAAAGTAAGCTTGAGAGATTTTCAGGCCAGCCTGGACTACATAAAAAGGCAGCCTCTGAAAGAAAACAAGGACAAAGGCTGTTGAGATGGCCCAACAGGAAAAAAAAAAAAATGTTTCCTGGCAAATCTGACCACCTGTTTGATCCCTGGGACTCACAAAGGAGAAGGTGAGAACCAATTCCTGAAAGCTGTTTTACACACACACCATCCACATAATAAAGGTAATAAAAGAAACCAAAGCAAAAAGAAAAGGAGAAAAAAACAAAAGAAGAGTAAGGGAAAGTGATCAAGCTATTACATCCTCACACATGCATCGAACACATGGAATTCTGGGACAAAAGGCTTCCAGTCTCTGCCCTTTCCCCTTCCTTTCTGTGGGAAGGCGGAAAGGAGGGAGCTCTGAGAGACATCCGCCTCTCGGGCTGACAAACTGAAAGCAAAGACTCTAACAGATATGAGTGTGCTTGTGTTCGTGGTATCAATCACAAAAGACCAAAGGTAGAGGCAAGCATCAGGTCATTGATGGGTGAATAGCAACATGTGGTACCCACAGAGAATGTAGACTTACTCAGATTTCAGAAAGGAGAAACCCCGCACTTGCTACAGCATGGATAATGGCTGAAGACGCTGGACTAAGAATTATTACAGCCCCAAGTGCTATTCCTCAGGTACTGTCCACCTTGGGTTTTTTTGTTTGTTTGTTTGTTTGTTTGTTTTTTGGGTTTTTTGTTTTGGTTTGGTTTTTTGAGACAGGGTTTCTCTGTGTATCCTTGGCTGTTCTGGCACTCACTCTGTAGACCAGGCTACCCTTGAACTTACAGAGATCCATCTGCCTCTGCCTCCCAAGTGCTGGGATTAAAGGCGTGTGCCATCACATTTGGCCACCTTGGTTTTTGATACATGGTTTCTCAATGTCCTGAAACTAAGGCTAGACCGGAGACTGGGGGCTCCCAAGTCCTAGGACCTCCCTGTCTGCACTCACCTAGCCTAGGATTACAACCATCTCCACCACTTCTGGCTTTTTAAAAAATTTATTTCAATCATTTTATCTTTTTCTTGCGGGGGGAGGGGGAAGATTGGATGTGCCATACTGTGCATATGAACAGGTATCATATGGATTCCACTTTCACAAGATGGTAAAAATAGTCAAAAATCATAGAAATTGCATATAGAAAGGGGCCGAAGGAAGAAGAGAATTACTAGTCATTATTTAATGGGAACAGAGTTTAAAAAAAACAACCTTCAGGAGAGTGATGAAACAGCTGGTGAAGATCATAAGGATTATGAACTTGCTTAATGAACACAGCTAAACAGAACAGTCAAGGAAGTTTTTAAAAGACCTGGGGGAGATATATAATTTGGGGAAGTGTCTGCTTTCCTGGCAAGCAGGAGGACCTGAGTTTGGTCTCCAGAACCAGTATAAACAGAGGCAGGCACAGGCTGGAGAGATGTCTCAGTAGTAAAGATGCTTTCTGCCAAAGCCAAGTTCAATCCCCAAACCCATCCCTAACAAGTTGTCCTGTGACTTCCACAAGTGTTCTGTTTAAGTAACAAAATACCCAGGTGTAAGGGGACAAGCCTGTAACGTCAACACTCAGGAGGCAGAGGAAGGAGCCAGCCAACTCCTTCCCACATGCACACGCAGCCCCCACCCCCAAATAAAAGCTAAAAGAAGAAGAATGTAAGCCAGGAGTGGTAGGCATAGGGCTTGTGAGTCACCAATCTAGTCTACTTAGTTCCAGGCCAGTGAGAGACCATGTATCAAAAACCAAAGTGGACAGAACCTGAAGAATAGAACCTGAGGTTGTCATTTGGCCTCCACATGCACATTCAAACAAATTATATACACACAAACACACATATCTATTAAAAATGGGGGAAATAATTTAATGGTAAGTTTTGTTATGTATATTTTACCACAATAAAAAGAAAGAAAAGGTAGTCTATATTTCAGCTTGTCTATATACTTCTCACTTTATATCTTTGGCCAGATATACTAGAAATTAGCCAACAGCCCCTTTCCTCCTAGTTAAGACTTGGTGACTAATGAGACACTTTGCCCTAGTGGTGCTGCCTTGTAGGCCCCCAGTGTATGAGGAGGCTCTTGGCCCTCACATGACTGCAGAACTGCGGAGAGGGACTGTTATGTAGGGACACTCCACTCCAGAGGAGTGGGATGGAAGGGTTGGGGGTAGAGGGTGGGAGGGCAGGACTGGGAGGGGTGGAAAGAGGACACTACGATGGAGATGTAAACTGAAGTAATAAATATTAAAAAAAAAAAGACTTGGTGACTGAGACCCAAACTTGAAAACAATAGTACAGTCACTCTAAGATTGAATAAGGTGTCATCTAATTAGAACACAGTGACAATACGTCTCTTACCCTCAAAGCTGTGTGATTCCAGAGCCCATGACCTTTAACATTAAGCACGTTACAATGCATCTAATGATTTCCCTGCCCTCTGCTCATATCTCCCTTGCCAGCGTTTATTGCCTCAACCTTGCCTGTTAACATAGCTTACGCAGATTTGTAAAACAAAAAATGCCAACTATGTTCACGTCGAACTCTATAAACAGAATGTGATCTGGTGTAGTTCAGTGGACTGTGCCATCCAGAACATGCCACAGCACCAGGGACATGTCACCCTGCACAGCCCCACAATCACCCAAGTCGTCACTCTGTGATTCCACTGTATAGGGTGTGTCCCCATGAACACACACAGGCTCCACTGTCTACCAGCAACACTAAGTCAAGATTTACTAGGGTGAGTTTGGCTTTAACCAACAAGTAGCCCAGAAGGTTTTTCCAAACTTACTGGAGAGACCAGAAGAGTGTTTCTAGTCAGACAGGTTTCTGGGTCACAGTCCTGAGCTGGGGAACCCCACATGTCCCTCTCATTTCCTCCAACTCTGAGATGACTCAAAGTTTCCTAAGCATACCTGTTGAAACTCCTCCCTAAGCTTGCAAGCACTCAGTACTTGTCAGGACAGCACACTGCACGCACATACTACTTCATGAATACCATTACCTAGAAAACAGGGCAAGGCCCTGGCTCCTAGGATCCTATGCTTTTTGAATCCACCTCTAACTCACCTAAATTCAAACAGTTACTAGCAAAAAAAATAATAAAGTACAGATGCACTTGGGACTGAGGACTTGGCTCAGTCTTAGAGCACTTGCCTAGTGGACAAGGCCCCAGCTCGATCCCCAGCATTTCAAAATCAAACAAACAACATACAAAAAGATTTGTTCAGTGATTCAATGATTTGAATCTCAAAAAAAAAAAGGCATTTTTGGAAGAACCCACAATCATCTGGGGGAACTGCTTAAACTCCCTGCTGTTATTTAGTTTCTTCTTGGTTGGTGTGACCTTCCAGTCCTATGTCCAATGCCACCCAGTGTTCACCTATTTGTAGGTAGGCAGGTGGCCCTGAAAGGGTGAGCTTTGCCCAACTCCGGAGGCCTCATGGGGCGGCATCCAAGTCTCCTGGTGCATCAGGGATCCTCCGTGGCTGGTCTATGATCAGGCCAGCCTTTCTTTCTCTTTCTCTGCAAATATCTCAGTTGACTGTACTCTGCCATTTCCTTTTGGACTGAGGACTGATACCCTGAATGTATGCGATCCAGCACTAGAAATAGCCCTGAGGAAAGCCAGCCACTATTTTGAACATTACAGGAACTGGGTGCTGTGCCTGGCAACAGGGTACCAGAACCTAGTCCTGATACTTGATTTTATCTTTGTAATTAAAGAAATAAATGCTAATAATATTTAGCTGTTCCCCGGGGTCCGACCCAATGTGGGTTCTACAAGACTATTCCATCCACACAAGCATCTGGTGACCATGTGGCACCTGTTGATGTATAAATATTGACCGAGTGACAAGTTGGCAGTCATGACAAATGCAAACATTTCTGATCATGTAATTAATTATAAGCTTTGGAAGGAAGTACAGAATCTCTATCATCTATTATGCCTTTTAAAAGTACTTAAAAGTGGGCTGGAGAGATGGCTCAGCGGTTAAGAGCACTGACTGCTCTACCAGAGGTCCTGAGTTCAATTCCCAGCAACCACATGGTGGCTCACAACCATCTACAGTGTGATCTGATGCCCTCTTCTGGTTGCAGATGTTCATGCAGATAAAGCATCCATACATAAAATAAATAAATAAATCTTTAAAAAAAAAAAAAAAAAGTACTTAAAAGTGTTGATAAGAATGATTTGACACTTAACATGCATTTTCCTAATCAAAAGCGTCAAATCAGATCTGGGGACACAGCACAGTGGCAGGACTCTCGCCTAGCAAGGTCAAGATCCTGGACTCCCTCCCAGTGCTGCAGACGTCAGTACCAAGTCCTCGGCGGGCTGTCGGTGGAACTGGACAAATGGTAAGCAGTGTCAGTCACCGTGGAAAATCATAAGCTGAGAAACACTTCCTGAAATGTGGCCAATGGCCCTCCACCAAGCATGGCACTCCTCCCACTCATGAATGTGCCGTTCATATTCACTGGCTTCAACAAATCACATGGGCAGACTTTGCTGATGCCCTCTGAAATCTGATCTAAGTCTGAATTTAGTCACTGCCTCCCACGTTAAATGTCTTGGGACTCAAAGCCCAGATTCAAATCCTGGCCTTAAACTTAGCAGGTCTGTGGCCTTGGGTGAGTTGCTTAAAATGGAAGCAATAGCAGTACTTACTTATTGAGTAGTTACAAGGGCATAATATACAAAAATTGAGAAAACTACCTCTAAATACTGTTTTTATTATTATTACCTTGCACAAAATGAGTATAATTACTATCGTTTTCACAAATGAATAAATAAGGTGAACTG
>CAJQZJ010000366.1:59707-80366 GCA_907164525.1 Lophiomys imhausi | reverse complement strand
CCTTTCTCCTGCTCGGAGTCTGCTTTTCCACTGGGGCTTGAGGGCTTGCACAAAAGCAAGAGAATTCTGTTTGTGAGACTGAAACGATGTTACTTTTCCCATTTTTTGACACTGCAAGTTAAGTCTGGAGGCTTTTCTTCATTGTGTAGCTTCTCTTCTGCATGCTTTTCCATGCGGAGTAAAGTCAGCCTTACTTAACTGTGGTGGTTCTCCTCCAGCAGCCCCAGATGTAATGCTGAGACTGTAGCTAGCAAACACACACTATTCTGAAATTATTTTTCATTATTCAGAGAATCCTGAATATGAATGTTCCCAGGTCTTTGGTGCTGGTGTTACTTGAGGGGAAACACTGCTCCATTTCCTTACTATACTGTTGGAGCTTCCAAACAATATTCAAAAATTATCTAGCATTCCTTGTATTAGGTGGAATTTTTTTCTTTCAAAACCCAAATCTCTGTTTTATTACAATCTGTATCAAAGTTATCCTCTATGAGCAAGGAAAAAGCACTGTAATAAGTACCGAATTCATTCGGACTTAAATACCAGCTTGCTGGCTTTTTAGCTTCACCTTCATAAAAAAACAATGGTAAGTACACTATCCCATCACTCTGCACAAAGTAATAATAGTGAGTAGTGGTGGCTCCATTCTATATGTCCTTATGTATCTGTTAGCATCCTGTTTAGCTGGCAAGTTTTCTTTTCTTTTTTTCTAAAAAGGGGTTTGGGTTTTTTCCTAAAAAAGACTAAACAGGGTTTCTCAGTGTAGCCTTGGACTCACTTTGTAGACCAGGCTGGCCTTGAACTCACAGAGATCCACCTGCCTCTGCCTCCCAAGTGCTGGGATTAAAGGTGTGTGCTACCACATCTGGCTGCTGGCAAGTTTTCTAATATGGGTTCTTTTAAAATCTGGCTATTTTATATGAAAAATTTTCAGTTTTACTCTAAAAAGCAGAAGTTTCAACATTTTAGGGGCCACATTTGGAGCAAGACAAACAGCCTCAGAGCTCAGCAACTGTGCCCATACAGGCATCATGATTTCCTAATACCATTTGGGGTACTACTGTGTGCGGGGAGGAGAACCACATCATTCACTGATGTTACAACCTATTCCCTGGTGGGATCTCAGATTGCAATCTCCATTCTGTACCCTCAAGTGTCCTTCCTAGTTTCCATTTAAATTACATTTTATTTTATATGTATGTGTGGGGTTTTTTTGTTTGTTTTTTGTTTTGGCTTGGTTTGGTTTTTGGTTTTTCAAGACAGGGTTTCTTTGTGTAGCCCTGGCTGTCCAGGACTCACTCTGTAGACCAGGCTGGCCTTGAACTCACAGAGACCCACCTGCCTCTGCCTCCTGAGTGCTGGGATTAAAAGCGTGCGCCACCACGCATGACATGTATGAGTGTTTTGCCAGCATGTATTTACATGCACCATCCAGGTACCTGGTGCTCATGGAGGCCAGAAGAGGGCTTCAGACCCCTTGGAACTGGAGTTACAAATAGTTGTGAGCCACCACGTGGGTGCTAGGAATCGAACCTGAGTCCTCTAGAAGAGCAGCCAAGGTTGTTAACCACTGAGCCATCTCTCCAGCCCTCCTAGTTTCCATTTTAAGTGCACACACTGTGACCCAGGAATTCAACTCCTGGAAAAGAAAACATGGAAGTCCTACAAATCTATATAGATGTCAACTGCAGCATGGCTTCTAATAGCAAAAAAGGAATTACTGGGGCTGGAGAGATGGCTCAGCAGTTAAGAGCAGTGACTGTTCTTCCAAAGGACCTGGATTCAAATCCCAACACCTACATGGCAGTTCACAGCTGTCTGTAATTGCTGGGCATTGCACACCTTTAATCCTAGCACTTGGGAGGCAGAGACAGGTAGATCTCTGTAAATTCAAGGCCAGCCTAATCTACAAAGTGAATCCAGAACAGCCAGTGATACACAGAGAAACCCTGTCTTGAAAAACAAAAAGCAAACCCAAATAAAAAAAGGAATTACTATAAACACAAATTTTGTCAAACTGTATTTATTAATACCTAATAAACCTATAACCTATAAACACCTAATACCTAATAACACTTAATCCTATTTTTAACCCTTTTGAAGGGATACTAAAATTCTCTAGCACAGGTCCGTGAGGGCAACTTGTTCAGCCTTCTATCTGCTGGCGCACCTCAAACAGCACTCAGCAGTCTGGCTCTGGTATAGTTATGGCAGTCTTCTGCAAGCCTTCTCCTTTCAGGGTCCCTCCGCTGCCCCTAGGCTCATGTGGCCAGCCTGCTTCAACCGCTCAGCTTGGGGCAAGCTTCAGTCAGCTAAGACTGTCCACAGACACCTCAGGCCACTGTTTGAACTGGCTGAACCCCTCAGGGCAGGCGTTTGTAGCCTTGCCTTGGCTTCAAGGCCTACAGTGGATCCCTGGCTTCCTCAGAAGGGCTCCATCTCTGCAATCTCTCAAGGGCTGGCAGATGGCATACATCCAACTTCATCATCTCCCAAGCGCGCTCCTCTCTCTTAGGAGCCCTGTCTCTCGGGTTTAAATAGGGCGTGGTTCTTGGGGTCTTTCTCGGGGTCTCATACCTCACAGGCTCTCTCCTGGCAACTGGTGACTTTTGGCCACACCCCTCCACCAGGCGCCTCTGCCTCCCTCAGAGCCATGGCTTCAGAATGAGGTTTTTCAGTCTTTTCAGTTTCTTCGGCTTTCAGAGAGCCTTCTTAATGGTTGTCCACGACTATATGCTTCCAGGTGCCAGGCTGATCTGCCCCTTAAGAGTCCGCATTTCAGAAGCTTTTACTAATTCACTAAAGAAAATTCCCATTACAAATTACCCTCAACAGTAATATGGACTGGCTGAATAAACAGTAGTAAATCCATGCAACAGAATACTAGAAAGTCTCCAGAAGCAATAAAGAAAATATAAGCATACAGACTAGGAAATGTGTCCAGAACACATTAACCAGGACAAAAAGCAAGGTGCAGAAGATTATGTGATCTACAGTCCAATCTGTGAGAAATAAATAATTATATTATTTCAATTTTTGAAAGAAAATAATTTTTTTTTACTAACCATATTATTTTTATACTTTTTTTTTTTAAAGAAAGGGAAGCCCGCCGGGCGGTGGTGGTGCATGCCTTTAATCCCAGCACTTGGGAGGCAGAGGCAGGTGGATCTTTGCAAGTTCGACACCAGCCTGGTCTACAAAGTGAGTCCAGGACACCGAGGGCTACAGAGAGAAATCCTGTCTCGAAAAAACAAAAAAAAGGGGGGGGGGGGGAAGCCCTGTGAACAGATATGTCAAATCACTTCACGAGCAATAACTACCAAATCTTCATATTCTTTATCTGGTTATCTGTCTTGAAAACAGTCTCTGAGAGTCAAGCTTGATATCATTTCCTGAGCAAGAATAAAAAACAAACAAGACTGGGTATGGTGGGGCACACCTTTAGTCACAGCAGTTGGGGGGGGGGGCAGAGGCAGGCAGATCTCTGTGAGTTCAAGGTCAGCCTGGTCTACAAAGAGAGTCCAGGACAGCCAGATATACACAGAGAAATCCTGCCTTGAAAAACCAACCAACCAAACAAACAATACAAACCCCTTGAGGTGACCATCCACACAAGCACACGTGGGAAGCTGCACTTGGGGCCTTGTGGTCTGTGGCTCCTGTTGCCTCTTCAACTGTCATTTCAAAAGCAGAGACACAGAGAAGACAGAGACAAGCGTTCCTCCCAGGAGAGCTGCAAAGAACGGCCTCGTGCAGTGCTTCTCATCCTCCCTATTGCCGCGACCAGTTCTTCATGCTGGGGTGACCCCCAACCATAAAATTATTTTCGTTGCTACTTCATAACTGTAATTTTGCTACTGCTATTAATTGCAATGTAAATATCTGTTATGTCTGATGATCTTAGGTGACCCCTGTGAAAGGGTCATTCAGCCCCCAAAGGGATCAAGACCCACAGGTTGAGAACCATTGCCCTACTGAGCTGATAAATACCAACAGGACTCTCTATCAGGGAACCAGGGAAACACCACCTTTCCTCATCCCAGCTCTCACCAAAGGACATCAAAACCAAAGCACCAAGGCATGCTTGTAAAGTTACCCCTAGAAGCTAGGCAGGTTGTGCAAATACAGGTGGAGCTCTATAACTCCCAGGCCAGCAGGGTCTGCACAGCAAATCCCTAGTCAGCCTGGGCTACAATGAGGCCCTATCTCAAAAAAACAAATCTAAATAGATAAATTAATAAATAGTTATCACCAACACACCCTGGTGCTGTTTTTTTAGAGCTTCTGCCTCTCCTTACTCTCAGCAACTGTAAAGCATGAAGGAACGTGCAGTGTGTGTTTGCTATGGGTGGACTACTCAGGGCTGAGCAGCAAGCCCAGGACGGGCAGCTTCAGCTGCACGATTTGGAAAGGTAGCTTAGATAATACTCTAATGCTGCCTCTGAAAGAATGGAGGAACTGCGATCCTCTTTGTTAACCTTGCTCACAGATCCTTCTCCTTTTTATATTCTAGTGTTCCCGTGCCACTTTTTAGTCCTGAGGAGTAGTTAAAGCCTTACTGTAAAAAGCATTCTAAATTACACGGCTGTCTGATTGACATGCACAGTATAAGAACCTTTAAACATGGAAGCTACACACACACACACACACACACACACACACACACACACACACACACACCGATTCAGGTCCCAATAACTCAGAACTAGTGGGAATGCAAACCACCCTTCGCATTTCAATCTGAATTTTCTAACTGTGGCTTGTTAAACGATTGGAAAGATAAAAGATGGATGATTGAGGATTTCAAACCATCCTTCTCACTGCTCTTCACCAGCCCTGCCTTACATGGAATGCATACTGTTAAGGCAAAAACTAAGAATGAGTCTTCTCTTGGTAACAAGCAAGTCTATCAAGACTAACCATAATTAGCCAGGATTAATGCATACTACTAAAATATATCTTTCATTTCATGTAACTCAGCTATAGGCTGAATCCCTACAACCAAGCAGGATGATGTAGAAAGAATTCTTGAGCGCAAAGTTCAAGATCATCCTGGACCACCCCACCTGACCATGTAGTCACGCTTCGTTCTTTATTTCCCATTGGTCGTCCTGAAATTACCATTTCTTTTTATTTAGTGTCCCGACTCAGGTCAACAGACTTACACGGCAGGCATTTTACCACTGAGCCATCTTTCCCTTTGAGACGGGACCTCTCAGTAAACCGTGGGCTTACTGATTCAGGGGTCCTCCTGTGTCTCAGCCTCTGCGGCACTGAGATTACAGGCACATGCTGCCATGCCCATGGCTATATGACTTCTGGGGTATCAAACTTGGGTCCTCATGCTTTCACAGCGGACACCACACTGGCAGTGTCTGACCCCCGCCCAGGCCCTGCAACAGCAGTTTCTTATCACCTAGTATCAGCTGGACATGGCAAGATGGCAAAGGTGCTTACCTCTGAGTCTTTGGTCTGCTGACTACGAATGACTATCAGATTGTACAAGACCCTGTCATCATCTGCCTCTGTGTGCGACACATCATGAGGCACATTCCATAAATTCTTCTCATCGTCCCTCTCCAGAGTTGCTCCAAATGAGGAATATGGATTGTTGCCACTGTGAAATAAACAAAGAAAGCATAAGGATTTTGTTATATAAATATATGTATATATTTATATACCATATATGTAGAATATATATTTTACAATATTAATAAAAACATAACAGGTGAATAATTAAGCATAAACACAGTACAATTAACAACAAACTTTCTTAATTACATTTAAAATAGCCAAAAAAGGATGACAAGAGGGGTGCGATTCCTTGCAACACACACACAAATAGTTAACAGCACTGGCTGCTCTTGCAGGGGACCCAGGGCTCAGGTCACAAAGCAGCTCACAACCATCTGTAACTCCCTTCCGGGGATCAATGCCCTTTCTGGCCTCAATGGCACCATGAACTGTGACAGGTCAGATCAAAGGGTTGTAGAGGGATAACTCTGAAAAAGGAATGAGGGAATCGGTGGTGTCACAATCAACTGTCACATGAGGAGGGAGGGTGTGTCTTAGTCACTGTTCTATTGCTGTGAAGAGACACCATGAACCAAGGCAAATCTTACAAAAGAAAGCATTTAACTGGGGGCCTGCTCACAGCTTCAGAGGCTTAGTCCGTTATCATTACAGTGGGGAGCATGGTGGCAGTGAGCCAGGTTCTTTGCCTAACGAGCTTTTGTAACCTGTAAGCCACCACGGCACCACAGACTCACCACTTGTATCAAGGGTTCTCCCATTCCACCCCCTTGTTATACAGCCACCTGGGACAGGCAGGATTAGGGGCATTAACCCACTTGATAGGTAAGAACTAAACTTCTACAACCCAGATGCCCCTCAACCGAGGAATGAATAAAAACACTGTGGTACATCTACACAATGGAACACTACTCAGCCATCACAAACAACGAAATCATGCAATTTGCAGCCAAATGGATGGAACTAGAGAAGCTCATCCTGAGTGAGCTAACCCAGACTCAGAAGGATGCACATGGCATCTATTCACTTATAGTAGGATGTTAGCCATATAGTACAGGATAACTGTACTACAACCAATGCACCAAAGGGAACAGGAACATAGACTTTTTTTTTCCTGTCCATGAGACACTTTGCCCTAGTGGTGCTGCCTTGTAGGCCCCCAGTGTATGAGGAGGCTCTTGGCCCTCATACGACTGCTGAACTGGGGCGGGGGACTGTTATGTAGGGACACTCCATTCCAGAGGAGTGGGATAAAAGGGATGGGGGGTAGAGGGTGGGAGGGCAGGACGGGGAAGGGTGGAAAGAGGGTACTGTGATGGAGATGTAACCTGAAGTAATTAATAAATAAACAAATAAATAATAAATAATAAATAAACTAACTAAACTTCTTCAAGGATCAGCTGACTGATGATCCTTCCTGAGGGAGGTTCCTGTCTGGGAGCCACAGAACAACTGTGTCATTGAAAGTACTGAAGGACAGTTTTTGCTTGTTAACAGTGACCCTTCTCTCTGACCCAAAGATACCCAATGGGTAGCCAAAGGTGGGATAAAGGTTGGTATGTCATGTCTTCTGTTTTCATTTGTCTCCTTCATCTTAAAATTTTGGATCAGATCCCTACTTGGTGGCACACGCCTTTAATCCCAGCATTCGGGAGGCAGAGGCTGTTGGATCTCTGTGACCCTACAGACTGAGTTTCAAGATAGCCAGGGCTACACAGGGAAACCTTGTCTTGAAAAAAAAAAAAAAAACCCTACCTTTGGGCCAGACTCTTGTTCCTGTCTGCACATGGTTGTGTTAATCATTTAAGAAGCGTCTGTTGAAAAACTGATAATACGAAGCTGATTAGCACTAAATTCCTAACCTATCTCATCCTTCTTCAAGACCAAAAGCATGAAGATAAGACAACTAAGGTATTTTCCAGACTGGTGGGATATCCAGCTTTTGTGTCATCCTAAATGACATCCGGATCCCCTGGACTCTGGTCTAGAAGTTTTCAGTATTCCCTAGACCTGTCCTCACATGGAGTCCAGGAACACTGAACTCTGGCTCACAGACAGACCACCTCACAGTGAGATCATCCCCCCAAGTGGGATCAATCACCCAATGACAGTAACCGAACACCCTAGCCCTAAGGCAGGGCAATCATCTCACAGGGACTGAACTGTCCTCCCTCCCTCCCTCCCTCCCTCCCTCCCTCCCTCTCTCTCTCTCTCTCTGACATGAGACACACACATACTTTCATCCAAAGTTAAATGCCAGCCATTTCACCTGTAAACTGGAGAGACAGAACAGGAAGGTTAAAATGTAACACACATAAAAATGCTCACTTTGCCAACAGTGACTGCCTCCTGACTTCTCCCCATATCTAGGCTCACCCTAATTAAGGGCAGGATTCTAAAGTTACCCATGGAAAGCCTCAGGCTCTGCCTAGTTGCTGATACTCAGGAGACAATGGAAAGCAGGAAAAGAACCAGGGGGTGCTACCCTGAGTCAACAGGGCCTCTCCAGGGGTGTCCTTCAGTGGCCCCCACCCTTCTGACCCCACTCATCTCTGCAGATTCACATCCGCCCACCCCGATGTCTCCTCACCAGGACCCAAGTGGCCATGTTCTTCAGTACTAATAAGTCTTCCTTAGAGTAGAAGAACAGTGGAGTCCTGTTTCTAAATAAGTGATTATCCTAGCAATGATTGTCAAGAGAACGGTCAAGGGGCTGCAGCGGAGTTCAGTGGGGAAACAGGTTGCCCTTTGCAGCACGGGTATGTATGGTAAGGTACTTCTGTGATTCCAGGAGAGATCAGGCTAAAAAGCATAAAGCAAGCTGGGCTTGGTGGCGCACACCTTACTTAGTCCCAGCACTTGGGAGGCAAAGGCAGGTGGATCTCTATATGAGTGCAAGGCCAGCCCGGTGGTCTACAAAGCAAGTCCAGGATAGTCAGGGCTACACAGAGAAACCCAGTCTTGAAAAACCAAAAAAAAATTTTTTTTAAATAAAATAAAATAAAATAAAGTAGAGCAGCTTGGGAACCTTTGTGAGCCCCGGACCAGGAAGTGGGCAGGTGTGTGAACTGAACTGAGAGTGGCCCCAGGAGCCGTAGAAGCCTCAGAAGGACACATGAAGGAAGGGGGGCTCGTGACAGCCAGCAGCTTCCTCTCTCTTGCTCCCTCATATAACCAAGTCTGAAAGGTTCTCAAGAAAGTGAGAGCAGCCCTGTTGCCCCTGGCCATCATCTGCTGGCCATTAAACTAAATGTTTAATGAACCTCAGGCATTTGAGAAGCTGCTCCCATGTTACAACTCAATGCAGAAGCCCGCTATCACCCCCAAAGGGGAGGCCTTGCGTTTCACCCTAACCTTACCTCAGGGCATAGGACCCAAACCCATCAGGAGTCGTCTTTAAATACATCTAAGTAAAAGCCTGCCTGGGGACATGGTGGCAAAGTGCTTGTCAGCACCAAAGCCATTTACAGGGAAAGCCTGGGATTCCTCACCACTGCCAAGGACCCTGTGTAAAAAGAAGATTTTGAAAAGACCCACCAAACACCCCATACACACTATGGCTGCTGACCAGAAGTCCCAATGACCTCACTGCTCTGACCCCGGGCCTTGTGTCAGCAATGGCTGATATAAGACTGAAGCTACTATGAACAGTGAGGGAAGCAAATCCTGGGTCTAGAAAGTCAGGCCTCAAGAAGTTGTGCGATCCTCCCCTTTCTCTGCCCAAACCTCCTTTGTCCAGCTCCCCACTAGGACCTGGTCACCCCTTACACCGACACTTCTCTGAGAAGGAGCAGGTAAGACTCTAAGAGATCTTCCCTCTCTACCCTGCTCTTCCCTCTCCTGTCTTCTCTCTCACTCCCTTTTTGCCCTCTCTCCATTTCCTTCCCTTCTTTCATTCTTCTGTCCTTTCTTCATTTTTCTAAGACAGTCTGGCTTTTATTTTCTTTTTAAAAAACCTACTTGATCCAATGTTTAAACACCTGTTACCCAAGCCAGGCATAGTGGCTCACGCCTTTAGTCCCAGCACTCGGGGAGGCAGAGGCAGGAGGATCTCTGTGAGTTCAAGGCCAGCCTGGCCCACAGATTGAGTTTCAGGACAGCCAGAGCTGCATAGTGAGACCTTGTCTCTAACAAATAAGCAAATATCTATTACCCCAAGTTTAAATCTTGTTTATTTGAACATCATGGAGGCTTTCTGGGCACTGGCCCACCTTCACACATGACTTCCTTCAACATCAGAGACATGACATCCCTGGAGATGAAGGATGAGAACCTCGGGTTCCTAACTTCTCGACCCCCAGATTCGTGTCCTCTCTTTGGGCATTTCCATCCCTGTGGGTTCTGGCAGGGGAATTATCAGCCTGGTCCTGTATCAGGCCAGAAAGGCATGCTCCCCGCTGGAAGGTACAGGCTAAAAAGGCCCAGGCAGAAAAGGGTGGCCGCAAGGATAATGGGCTAGGCAGGAGATCTGCTCTTGGAGCCTGACCAGACTGCCAGGCAGGTGGTCCAAGAGAGAGGCAGCTAAAAGTCAGTGCCTCTCTGCAGGAGCATGCACCCCAAACAGGCCTAGCCCACCCAGGCCAGCCGGAGCAGGCAGGAGGGAGCCGGTGCTCAGGAGAAACAGCAGAGGCCCAGGGGAGACCTGGTGGGGGCCATGGCTAGGCTGCTGGTGGCAGCAACTGGGCAGAGATGAGCCCAGACTGCAGGAGACCTAGCTAGGTGGAGGCCAGGCAGTACCTGGTCCCATGCGAGCCTGAGCAGCCAGGCAAATGGCAGTGGTGAATTCTTCATGGAAGGAAGGGCATTTCCCCCCAAAATAAGCAGACTCAGATAGTCATCTTGGAGGCTTGGAGAAGAGAGAGTTTACTTCCGGAATCATATAACTTACAGAACTTTGGGTAGCGGGAAGGGTTTGAGGTAAATGTTTTTGATTCGCTGGGTACTGTCCAATCAGAAGACAGAAAATGGAATGCCTAATTATCTCATGGACAGAGAGAGTAGGGAAAACTCCAGAGTCTGGAGGCCAATGACTGAATGTCATTGGCTGAAACTCAAAGCACCAATAGACCTCATTAGCATGGGGTGGGGCACGGTGCGGGTTAGGCCTCCTGACACTTCCCGGGGATCTAGGATTTCCAAATCAGAAGACGGGATTTCACAGAACAAGGGAGTCCATCGTTGTAGCGCAGGGCGCAGGCAGGGGCCTTTCGGAAACATCAGACTCCCCCCCACCCCCCCAATCAGCAAAAATCCCCACACATCTTGACTAAAACAGATTCTAGAGCTGCATACCTGGGTACTCCCCTTCCAAAGCTGAGAACCCTGCAAAGCCAGCAGGGTTGACCGCTTCCAGGCCCTCCTGCTTAAGGAGACACTGGACAGGCTCAGGAAGCTGAGGCTCCATTCCCCACCCCTCTGTTTGCCCCAACTCCTGCCCTGTTCATCTAGCCTGCTGGCTTTAAAGTCCATCCACATAAAGAAGATTCCTAAATGTTAGACTTCCTCTCTCCAATGAGATGTCTAACAGACAGTACAAACCAAACACGGCCCTTGCTGCTAGAGGACTCCCCATTCCCAAGATGGCAGATTCATCTTCACAGGCCAAGACCTCAAAGCTGTCCTGAATCCCACAACCCTTATTTCCAGTGCATCAGAAAAATCCTGCTGGTTCTGTGTGCCAAAAAAAAAAAAAAAAATGCCCACCCCACCCCCTACACCCTGAACCAGGGCTTCTTAGATCTTCCATAAGAATTCCTGTGGGAAGCCGGGCGGTGGTGGCGCACGCCTTTAATCCCAGCACTTGGGAGGCAGAGGCAGGCGGATCTTTGTGAGTTCGAGGCCAGCCTGGTCTACAAAGCGAGTCCAGGACAGCCAGAGATATTCAGAGAAACCCTGTGTCGAAAAACCAAAAAAAAAAAAAAAAAAAAAAAAAAAACAAAAGCAAGTCCAAGACAGCCAGGGCTATTACTACACAGAGAAACCCTGTCTCAAAAAAACAAAAAAGGATTCCTGTAGGAGTTTGATTTTTCTAGTCTATTATTTTCTTCCCTTCTTTTCATTTTATGTCTATGAGTGTTTTTTGGCTGTGTGTATTTATGTGTACCACATGTGTGTCTGGTGTCCAGAGAATACAGAAGAGGGCATCAGATCCCCCGAAAGTAGAGTTATAGGTGGCTGTGAGCCTGTGTGCAAGCTGGGAAGCAAACCCAGTTCCTCTGCAAAAGCAGCAAGGCCTCTTAAGGGCTGAGCCATTTCTCCAACCTGGCTTTTCTGTTATTACAATAGCCGAAGTGACTGGTTCTCCCAAAATGTAAAGCAGGTCGTCCCATCCCTCTGCATTGGCTGATGTACCTACCTCAGCTTCCTCCAGACACTCTCTGCCTCTGCCTCTCCACTCCTCCACACACCACCGCTCCTGAGGCCTGCTCTGACCAGTTTACTGTGATCATGCCTCCCTCTTCAGCTCTATCCTTTCCCTCTCTACACGCCTAATTCCTAATGTACTGTGTATTGTGTCCTTTGCTTACCACCATTAGAGGACATGGGAGGACTGGGTTCCAGCCATAGCGGTTGCTCAGTGGTTCATTGTCAGTGTTTAACATAGTACCTGGCACACAACAGATACTCAGTAAATATTTGCTGAATTACTGAGCATTTGTTTCCCAAATTCACAGGGCTCTAAACAGAGATGAGGCTGGCAGTAGCTGCCAACATAGCATCATTGGGCTCACACACACAAAAAAAAAAAAAAAAAAAAAAAAACTGTTCACATTGTTTGGCTGATTAAATTGATGGAAAATCGGGCTTAGAGTGTTGTGGGAGGGACAGTTGGTAAGCACACATGTTTCTGTCAGATGAGAGCCAGGACTATGAAGAAATCCATAGAGATGTTCAGTAAGAGGGGCGGGCAGGGTTAAACATGGCCGTCAGGGGAGGAACCATCTGATAAAATGACTGAGTGGAAGACGATCTGAATAAAGAGAGAGCTATCTGGGGATAGAGAGATGGCTCAGCGGTTAAGAGCACTGACTGCTCTTCCAAAGGACCCAGGTTCAAATCCCAGCACCTACATGGCAGAGGTAGGTGGATCTCTGTGAGTTCAAGACTAGCCTGGTCTACGAAGTGAGTCCAGGACAGCCAGGGCTACACAGAGGAAACTCTGTCTCGAAAAACCAAAAAAAAAGTGAGAGCTATCCATGCAGGAAGCCAGAGAAAGCACATTCTAGGCAGAAAGGGTAAGGATCACAGGGGCCCTGTTTAGCATAACTATGGAACCACGAGAGGGACACAGGAGAGGATAATTCTGTGTTCTGTGCTGACCTTAGAAACAACAGCATGAGACTGGGAACTCCACTAATAGAAAGAGTGGAGGCAATAGAACAGGACAGGAAGGACCACGAAGGGAGCTCACCAAAACCAGGGAGCAAAGTGAGACGTGTGGAAACACATGAAGTTTGACATCATGTGTGTGAAGTTTAAAGGCAAAACTAGGCTGCATCTTTAAGGTGCACAGAGAGGTGGTAGGGCTATAAAGAAATACAAGGAAATGACTGTGATGAAAGTCTAGATATGGTTAGGGAGGGGATGTGTGGCTAGCAACAGGAGTGTGCCCTGCAGTATACGGAATGTCTTCTGTCTGTAATATCATTTAAACGTACACATGCTAAGATGAGCAGGGCATATTGGCACACTCATCTTTTAAACTTTTAAACCCAGCATTCAGGGGCCAGGAGTAGACAGATCTCTGAGTTCAAGGCCAGCCTGATCTACATAGTGAGTTCCAGGACAGCCAGGGCTACATAGAGACACTGTCTCAAAAATAAAATAAAATAATTCAGGATACTGTCAAACATTACTCTTTAGGTACATTGTCTCACCAAAATTATTTTCCCAAAAGGCAGAAAAGAAAAGAATGCACAGCGTATAACTGTCTCAGTTCAAGTATTTATTAGCGCCAGCTAAAAATTCTCACATCTCTAACATAATAAATAACTATTTTAAGCCGGGCGTTGGTGGCGCACGCCTTTAATCCCAGCACTTGGGAGGCAGAGGTAGGCGGATCTCTGTGAGTTCAAGGCCAGCCTGGTCTACAAAGTGAGTCTAGGACAGCCAGAGCTGTTATACAGAGAAACCCTGTCTCGAAAAACCAAAAAAAAAAAAAAATAATAACTATTTTACGCAGAGTTTACTTTTTACACAAAGCTGTAGTAATAGAGTCATTTCAAGACATTTAGAAAGTTCCAGGAAACCTAGATCATATGATGTACTCGAGAAAGAACTGTCACCTTCTAGGGACCTTCCAGTGTCACATGATGTCACAATTGATATAAGTCAAAAAAGGAGAACCAGGACGCTGTTGGTGGGTTATCAGAGGAAAAAAACCTTTAAAAGTCATCTTTGTGAGAGCTGGAGAGATGGCTCAGTAGTTAAGAACACTGACTGATGCTCCAGAGGACCTAGGTTCAATTCCCTTCACCCATGCGGTGGCTTAGAATCCCTGCAACTCCACTTCCAGAGCATGTGATGTTCTCCCGTGGCCTTCCTGGGCATCAAGCAAGCTCATGATGCACAGACAGACATACAGACAAAACACCCAACGCTAAAATAGTGGTAATATGCCTCTAATCCCAGCTCTTGGGAGGCGGAGGTAGGAGGATCCCCAGGAGTTTTGGATAAGCCCAGCCTACACAGAAAGGTCCAGGCCAGCCAGAGTAACCCTGTGTCTCTCATCACTAAGAAACAAACAAAACTGTCCTGTAATCAGTGAATGGCTGACCCGAGTCCCTGCTTTGGGGACAGCCCCACATTTTCCGGCTTTGCTCTGGGTCTCAAGAAGCTAAACGTGCCAGCCCTAGAATCCAGGCACCATCTAGCAGTGGGATCCTGATGTCTCTGTAGACTCTGGTGACTCACTCTCTGGCTAGGGTTGTGGCAGACCATAGCCTGCACCGCAGGGGTCAGGGCTGACAAGTCAATCTTTCACAACCCGCTGAGACCTGGCTCTGTACCAGCGTACCCCAAGGGGAGAGATCAGGCCAGCTGTCACCCACATCAACACATCTGCCAACTTTTTGTGAGCCCTCCTAAGGGTGAATGTGATTCGGTCAACTCAAAGGTCATGTGAGTCCAGCCTGGAAAATGAAAAACTCTACACGAGTAAGAAGTGAGCCACTTCTGGGGCTGGAGAGATGGCTCAGTGGTTAAGAGCACTGGTTATTCTTCTGAAGGACCCAGGTTCAAATCCCAGCACCCATATGGCAGTTCACAGCTGTCTGTAATTGCTGGCTGTGGTGGCACACGCCTTTATTCCCAGCACTAGGGAGGCAGAGGCAGGTGGATCCCTGTGAGTTCAAGGCTAGTCTGGTGTACAAAGTTGAGTCCAGGACAGCCAGTGCTACACAGAGAAACCTTATCTCAAAAAAAAAAAAAAAGTGAGGCACTTCTAGCAGGGGATGATTCCCTCCAAATGCCATGAGCCCTCCCTCACCCCATCCTTCCTCCACAGTGGCAGCTCCTCTAGAGCTTCAGTACAGGGAAAGGGGCTCAGAAATTCAGAACTCTAGACTACCACACCTCAAGGAAAACCTCACATTCAAAAACACAATTTCTAGCACACAGTATATAAGCAGCTGGAGATGTACCCCGTAGCATCCTGGAAGGGCTCTGCTCCCATAATGACATCAAAATGTAACAGGAGGTGAAGGCCATGTCTAGGCACGCCTTTCAGCAAGTTATTGGCGCTCTCTATCCCTCAGTTTCAACTGCCAAGTGGAGAAGATGTCAGTGAGCTGATCCTTACTGTCCACAGAACCCATATTGGAAGAGTTTCCCACTCACTAAGATGTACCTGTAACTAAAATCGATAGTAAAATGGACAGGTTTAAGGTCACACATGGGCAGGCACAGAGCAATGAAAGCAGGAGAACCTTCCCAACGGAGGTTGGACAGGCAGCACCCTGCTCGTTTTAGCTCGCAGGCAGGCAACAGGTGTCATTTTTGTAATACACATCACTCAGTTAACTTAAAGGTCATGGAAGTCTACCTTACTGTTAAACGAAAGACACTTTTATTGTGGCATATTTTGCATTTTTGTACTTTTCACTGTTGGCATGGCTATTTAGAATGCCCTCAAATGTGAAAACACACGTGTATGAGATGGGGAGGCACTTATCTCACAGGCACAAACCCCTGGGTTTAGAATCCTCAGCACCGAATAAATACACTAGGCATGGCGGTGTGGGCCTGTAATCCCAGCACCTGGAAGGTACAGGCAGGAGGATCAAAAGTTCAAGGTCATCCTCAGCTACACAGCAAGTGTGAGGTCAGCCTGGGTTATTTACATAAGACCCTGTGTGTAAAACAAAATACATGTGCTAAATAAACTCCATTTACACTTGACATACAGCAGCCGTTCCCCATGAGTTCAATGTTAACACACACACACACAGCCCTTTCTTCAGTGCCCTCTACACCAGGAGCATGAAGGTCAATCTGTGAAGGATGAGGGCAAGCTCAGGGAAGATGAAATGTCTGAGATGCTCCTTCCTGAACTCTTTCCTCCTCAGCGTCCTGAAGTAGGATGGTTCACTGTGTCTACATGGCCTGAGGGGCATTCAGAGAAATCCCATCCCTTCCTGAAACCACCTCTCTGTGGACACCAAAATGATTATCCAGAGCAAGCTGAGATCTCATTTATTTCGCATAACTGGCATCCAGGCACCGCAGAAAAATGAAGTGTTGCATTTCTTCTCTGTTCCTAGCCCACTGGTGTGAGAATCATGAAGCTGCAAGTGGCTGATGACACAAGCAGGGACCAGGATATTTGGGAGTTTCTGCACCCACTCAAGTGACTTAAGAAACAAGCATCAACAGTTAACAATTTAAGCCAGGTCTGGAGAGGAATTTTAATTGAGAACATGGCTGTTCTGGCAAGAGATCACACACAAAGACCTTCTAGGTCTGTGTGATCTGGCTGGAATACAGACACGCCTTTCATCTCAGAAGACAGACCCAGGCATGCAGATCTCAGAGTTCTAGTCAGTTCTGTTCAGTCAGTTTGGTTTAAGTCAGTTAGTTGAGAGGTACTGCAGTTTGTGGTCCAAGACAAAGCAAAACCTTAACTCACTCATTTTTCCAAAATATTCTAGAGTGACTTGAAGTGTCCCCACAAAAGGTATATATCCAAGTGCTAATCCCCGGTAACTTGTTGAATGTAGGACCTTACTTGGAAATACAAGTTGTAAAGATGTTATTGATTAAAGGATCATGAGATGAGGTCATCCTGGGTTTCAGGGACATCACTAAACTCAACCATCAGCTCCTCATAAGGAAGAGAAGGAAGTTTAAGGTTCAGAAGACAGAAACCCGGAAGACAGCGGAAGAGAATAAACTGTGGTGCCACCAGCCAGGAGACACCAGGAACCCCCAAAGCCGGAATCAGCAAGATATGACTCCCTCTAAGAATGCTGAGACCTTCCTAATGCTTTAACCCTTTAATACAGTTTCTCATGTTGTAGTAACCCCCAACCATAAAATTATTTTCATATCTACTTTATAACTGTAATTTTGCTATTGTTATGAATCCTAACGTAAGTATTTTTGGAGACAGAGGTTAGCCAAAGGGGTCTTGACCCACAGATTGAGAACCCCGCTGCCCTACAGTCTTCCAAGCAATTGTGGCACCACCAGCACCTTAATTTCAGACTTACAGACATACAGACCTGTGAAGGAACACATTTCTGTGGCTGTCAGCCACCACATTGTTATTGTGATGGTCCTGATCTGTGCCCCACAGTTTTCTTTCTTTTTTTTTTTTTTTTTTTTGGTTTTTCGAGACAGGGTTTCTCTGTGTAATACTGGCTGTCTTGGAGCTCACTTTGAAGACCAGGCTGGCCTCGAACTCACCGCAACCTGCCTGCCTCTGCCTGCCAAGTGCTGGGACTAAAGGCCTGCGCCACCATGTCCAGCTCCCAGTTTCTTATAATTAGTAACATGTAAGTAACATTGAGCCAACCAATGTAAAGTCATTCAGCAGCAGCTGACAGACGGGTGGCCAATGACGCACCCATTTCAAAACAACCTATTTGCATTGTTGCCCTCTCCTCAGAATCCAATCACTTCTTACGTTACTTGAGGAATGTAGTCAGTGTTGGGAGCAGTGGCACACAGAATGTAAGCCTTACACGGATAGTTGATATGATCATTCTACTGTGATTCAGTACTTATGAGACTCCCATCCCATTGGCAGTGAGCAGTGAGTATGTAATCCAAAGAAACCTCTGCTTTCTTTCAGACTGTAACCTGGGCTAAGTCAGGGCCATGAGTCCTTTCTCCAGGCCTGAGTTTGGTCTTACACTGTCTTTCGTTAGCAATATCTACCTTAGAGGCTGGAGCTATAGTTCAGTGGTAGAACACTTGGCTAGTATGCACAAAGCAATAAATTGCATCCCCAGCACTGGGGGAGGAAAAGAAAGGAGAGGGGGGAGGAAGAAGGGAGAGAAAAAAGGAAGGAAAGAAGGAAGGGAGGGAAGGAGGAGAAGAGAGGGAGGATGCTTCTTCCACTATGAGTTTTAAGGAAGCCCTGGTTAAGGAGCTGAACAAAACATCTGGATTCACACTTCCTGAGTCTTTAGGCTTCTTCCCAATTTCCCATACTACAGCCTCAATGGGTCTGTACTGCACGAGAGATTGCACGGGATGTGAGTTAACATCCTGAAATGACCCTTCCAGATTACAAGTAAATATCTCATTTTATATATGAAATCAAAGCCCAAAGAGATGTCTCCCAAGTCTCATGGCCGCCTGAAAGCTGAGACTGAGACTCTGGTCTCCAGTCTCCCACTGCACTTGCTCACAGGGGCCAAGTTGCTCATACATCTGAATTGAAGAATGTTAATAATGGAAGACATTTTAAGAATGGAAAGGTGGCTAGAGAGATGGCTTGTTACCTAAAGTCCTTGACAAGTGTAAGGACCTGGGTTCAGGTCCCCAAAATCCACATCAAGAGTCAAGCAATGCACCCATAAATCCAGCAGAAAGGGAGGGAGAAAGAGACCAAGATGGCAGAAGCTAAGGCAGTGATATTAATAATGGTTTGAACATACTAATATCAACTTATTTTTAGAAAGTGCTTGTTGGTTTCTACAATGCAAGGCATGGAAGTGTACAGGCGTGTGCCCTCTCACATACAGAGGCCAGAGGCCAACCTCTGTTGTTCTCCCTCAGGGAACGCCACCTTGTTTTTTGAGACAGGGTCTCTCGCTGGTCTAGAGCTAAGAGCTAGTCCAGCAGGGTACAAGGAGCTTGATTAGCTCCACCTCTTCAGCTAGTAAGATTCCCCAGTTTTGGAACTGCAAGCACACACTGTCATGCCTGACCTTTTACATGCGTGCTGCACATAAAATCAGGTCGTCATGCCTGGCAAGGCAAGCCCTTTACCAACTGACCTCTCTCTGTCTCCAGCCCCTACAGACAGGCTTTGAACCAGACAAATATGGATTCATGTGTTCTTTCTTTCTGTATACAGGGTCTGGTATATCTTAGGCTGACCCTGAACTCACTATATAACTGAGGTTGACATTAAACAACGTGTGTGTGTGTGTGTATGTGTGTGTGTGTGTGAGAGAGAGAGAGAGAGAGAGAGAGATAGGTTTCCCCGCACCATATCTCCCAAGTACAGTATTTACAGGTGTGTGTCATTACAATGTTTTGGTTTGTTTCCCCTTGAGATTTTTTTTTTTTTTTTGGTTTTTCGAGACAGGGTTTCTCTGTGTATCCTTGGCTGTCCTGGACTCACTTTGTAGACCAGGCTGGCCTCGAACTCACAGTGATCCGCCTGCCTCTGCCTCCCAAGTGCTGGGATTAAAGGCGTGCGCCACCACCGCCCGGCTTTTCCCCTTGAGATTTATTGCGTGGGAGTTTTGCCTGTATGCATGGCTGTTCACCATGTACCTGGCATCTAAGAAGCCAGGTAACAGCATCAGAACCCTTGGAACTGGAGTTACAGACAGTTGTGAGCCACCAATATGAGTGACAGGATTCAAACCCAGACCCTCTTAATAGAGCAGCCATGCTTTTAACTGCTGAGCCATCTCTCCAGTCCCACAACGGATTCTCAAATACAGACTCTCTTATTAGTTATAACCTTGAACTTGTTATTTAATTTCTCCATACTCAGGGTTCCCCATTTACAAATACATAATTTCTACCTCTGTTGGTCACAGTGACAATTAAATGGCAAATATGCAAATAAATATTACTTATGCAAGAGCCTGAATGCAATATGCATCTTGGCCATAAAGTTTAAGAATTCTAGGGCTGGAGAGGTGGCTCAGCAGTTAAGAGCACTGGCTGTTCTTCCAAAGGACCCGGGTTCAATTCCCAGCACCACATGGCAGTTCACAGCTGTCTGAAATGGCCAGGCGTGGTGGCGCACGTCTTTAATCCCAGCACTCAGGAGGCAGAGGCAGGTAGATCTCTGTGAGTTCAAGACCAGCTTGGTCTACAGAGTGAGTCCAGGATGGTCAGGGCTACACAGAGAAACCCTGTCTCAAAAAACAAAAACAAAACAAAACAAAAAAAGACAAGGATCCAGCCTCCAGATGCTGGCCTGAGACCTCTAGTCTCACTAGACTTATAATGAATACCTTATAACAGTGAAAGCTGGCAGAAGGCAGGAAGAGGCTCTAGGGTAAACGTAAAGAGACACCTCAACTTCTTAGGGAGGTTTCCCAATCTATCCTCAAAAAGGTAGTAACTGAAATGGGTCTTAGAACCAACCTTAGCAAAGTTTCTCAGAAGGAAAGAAACTAGGAAACTGGAGAGAGAGCTCACCAAGTACAAGCAGGAGGAACTGAGTCCAAATAGCAAGCATCCATACGGAAGGCAGGGTATAGCCATGCTCACACTCCTGCAGTCCCAGGGCTACGAGGGGGAAGAGACGGGAGGCCCACTGGGGCCTGCTGGCTGCCAGTCTATCTCTAGATTCGTAAGACCCTGTCTCAAAAGAACAATCTGTGGTGTAAAAGCAGGATACCAGACGTCTTCCTCTGGCCTCTGATCACAAATTTTATACACACTTTACACACACACACACACACACACACACACACACACACACACACACACA
>CAJQZJ010000366.1:38911-59697 GCA_907164525.1 Lophiomys imhausi | reverse complement strand
CACACACACACACACACACACACACACACACACACACACACACACACGGAGGGGCGGAACAAAAAATAAAAAGGTGTCTCTGCTAACAAGCATGACATCAGCAAAGGCAGCAGGTAGGAAGTTAGCTCACTCGCTGGTAACAAGCAGAGACAGTGAATGTTAAATTAGACTCCAGGGAGGAGGAAATTTAAAAGAACAGATATGAGTGTCCAGCATGGCCACGGGTAGAGAGCACACTCAGGGAGGACCAGCCAATTCTCTTTGCTTGCAACTTTCAAAAACATAATATCCATCTAACTAGAAGTCTGATTTCAGGATCAGAAAAGACCATGAGCCCAATAAATAGATGATCCCCATATGGGCGTGTCCCATGTGGTCACAGCCCTTCCACTGCATCTAAGCATGGCTTTTATTTCTTTTGCATATGTATATGTGGTGTGTGCATATGTGCACATCTGGGGGCCCAAGGTTGATATCCAGCATCGTTCTGATTGCTCCCCATCTTTCATGTTGAGGCAGGTCTTTTGCTGCCTGGGGCTCTCAATTTCAGGTAGCAACTGTTAGCTAGCTTGCTCCAAGAATCCCCTGTCCCACCTTCCAAGCACTTGGATTACAGGCAGGCTAACACACCCACCCCGGCTTTTAACATGGATTCTGGAGATTCCAATCCCTGCCCTCATGCTGGCACAGAAAATTGTCACCTGCTGACCGTCTCCCCAGCCCTGGGCGAAGCTTTTAAAGCTGTGTGTCACAAACTCTGTCCACAGACCATCCACAGCCAAACCGCCAAGCACAGTTCCTAAAATGCAGAATCCCCGGGCCTGCCCCAGACTTGGACAGTTTCTTTGGGATGGTACTTGAAACTGTGTTTTTAGCAAGTTTGCCAGATGGTTGTAATAAAAATAATAACAACAAAACAACAGTAGTCAAGGAAATGGGGGTACAGGCAACTGCCCTTCAAAGACATTTGTGTGTAATACAGAGGACATCCGAGAATGGCAATTGAAGGTCACTGTATCATCAAAGTAAATGGCTAGTCAGGGGAGATCGGGGATGCTTCTAGAGAGAGAGGGAAAGAGACAAGCAGGAGAGAGAAAACACAGAGGCACATCTGAAAGAGCAGAATCATTCCTCCTCAGAAACAGAGTCCCCCCAAAAGGTCAAAGGATCAAGGTCAATTTTGTTCAGACTGGCAGGTGATCTGAGACTGAGAGCTGCATTTCCTAGATTAATAGGGGTCCATAGTGCAGTTCTGAGAAAAGACTGGACTAGCCACACACACAAGTGTCAGTGTAGCCTCCTGTGGGTGACGGTCCCTCTTCCAGGCACTACAGCGCTGGGACTAAAACAAAACATGGGTAGCATTCTCATAGCTAGTAAAGGATTGTTAAAGGAACAACAACAAAAACAGCTTGTTACAAGGGGAAAGAAAAACAAGATGAAGCTGTCATAACAAAGGGAGCCATCTGGTCACATGACTTCACCTCCTCAGTAAGTACTGGACCCAGGCTCTTTAGAAACAGAACAGGTCACATGACCCAGCAATTCCACTCTGAGAGCTTTACCCAAGGGATCTGAAACCACATCTACACAGAAACTTGCACAAGAATGTTCGCACATTCGCACACAACAAGCAAAAGTAAAAATAATCCAAATGCCCATCAACAAAACAGATAAACACAGTATGGTAAACCCACACAAAAGAAATAATATTCAGCCGTAAAAAGGAATGAAGTGTTGATTCACACTCCAACACAATAAACCCTGGGGTCATCGTGCTAAATACAGAAAGCCACACACAAAAGGCCAATCACGATCCCACTTACACAAAATATCCAAAACAGGCAAATCAATAATGCCAATGCTAAAGAAATAGATTACCGCTCACCTGGTAACCACTAGCTACTGGAGAAGAATAAGAAAAGTGATTGCTAGCAAAGATGTCAGTGTTTTTGTTGTTTGATTTGGTTTTTTGTTTTGGCTTCATTTTTGGTTCTGGGGGTTTTGATTTTTTTGGTTTTTGTTTTTGCTTTTGTTTTTTGAGAGGGGTTAAAAATATACTGAAATGAACCAGTACCAATAGCTGCTGGAAATGGCTCAGTAGGTGACTATACTTGCTGCCAAGTCTGATGACCTGAGATGGCAGGACTCCCATGATTAATAGATGAGAACTGACTCTCACACGTGGTCCTCTCCTCTGACCTCCACACATAAGCCCTGACTCAAGCATGTCAATAGACAGACAGACACACACGCACACAGGAACACTAATAAAATATAGTAGTGATAGCTACATGATTTTGTGCATATACTGGAGCTGGAGAGATAGATCACCTGGGAAAGTACTTGTCATACAAACATGAGAACTCGAGTTTGGATCCTTGATAGCCACATTAATAAATGCCAGGTGGGCATAGTCATCTGCCTGTCATTCCAGCTCAGGAAGCAGAGACAGGGAATCCCTGGAGCAAAGTGGCTAGCTCTGAATTCAAGTGAGAGACCCTGCCTCAACATATAAGGTGAAAAGCAATCAAGAAAATACGTGGCCGGGCATGGTGGTGCACGCCTTTAATCCCAGCACTGGGGAGGCAGAGGCAGGTGAATCTCTGTGAGTTCAAGTCCAGCCTGGTCTACAGAGTGAGTTCCAGGACGGCAAGAGATAGAGAGAAACCCTGTCTGGGGATGGAGGGTAGGCACGTGACACCAACCCCAGGCCTCTACATTCAATTACACTTGCACACAGGTCTGCCCATGCACATGTGACCAAGCATACACACATGCACGCACATCAGTATCATATACCATATAAATAATAATAATAAACTAAAACAAGGAATCTGAAACAGACCTTCTGATGACTTGGGTGGAGAGGAACATTCAAGTACCCACAGTCATACGTATCCCCCTATCTCACGTCCCCATTAATAAGCTGGCCTTCCGGAAAGGCTATATCAAAACGGTGCCAGAAGAGCGCATGCGGCAAATCCACTCATACTCACATGCTCAGAAGAATAACAATGAAAATTAATACTAATTAAAATTTATGGAGTATTTACTATGCTGCCAGACACTATGTTAAGTGCTTGGCATGTATGGCCTCCTTTCCTTTCCCCTTGCAATCCTTTGAAGTATGTACTATCATCATCACCCTTAACAATATACAAGGAAACTGTGGCGCAAATAATCTTAATAACTCAGGGCCCAGTCACCCACTCACGTGACTCAACAGGTGGCTGGATTCATCGATGCTTTGCTATGCTGCTCCAGCTGAGTGTACCTTCTTAATTTTCAAACATTTCTTTAAGATAGGTGTTTGTGTTTAAACTTCTATAGCCAAGGCTGCTTTGAACACCTGATTTTTCTGCCTCCACCTCCCAAGTGCTGAGATTACAGGCCTGCTCCATTATGCCTGGCTAACATTACCCTCTTTAAAAAAAAAAAAAATCAAGCCAGGCGGTGGTGGCGCACGCCTTTAATCCCAGCACTTGGGAGGCAGAGGCAGGTGGATCTTTGCAAGTTCAAGGCCAGCCTGGTCTACAAAGTGAGTCCAGTACAGCCAGAGCTACGCAGAGAAACCCTGTCTCGAAAAAAAAAAATCACAAAATTCACAGACTGTTATCCACTGGGCATAAACCAGAAAAGGAGAAGGTTTCAATTTCAAAATAAAAGATACATGAAGTTCAGCAATCCTAGAAAAAAGCTGAAAACTATGGCTGAAACTGAAATTGAAGGCTGTATTTCATAAGAACCAAGAGCCTGGAGTCCTGAGATAAAACTCTACCCTGTTACCTATCTCCCAAAATCTGAGAGAACCATTGGTAAAAACAATCAAACCTGTGTGTGGAGAGGTGGAACATGCCTTTAATCACGGCACTGAGAAGGCAAATGGATTTCTGTGAGTTAGAAGATCAGCCAGGCCTACAGAGTGAGAGGTGTGTGTGTGTGTGTGTGTGTGTGTGTGTACAGTGCCTTGTGTATCTAGATATATTCCACAGAATGCCTCACCAAATAATGAGCTGATAAACTCCAAAGCCTGAATCACAGAAGGAAGATGAAAAGGGCAACGTGATCTACTTGAAATAGAGCATTTAGGAAGGGGTAGAAGGCAAAAGGTCACCTCTGGCCTCCAGCTTGGAGGGACTGAGAGTGGATTGTTCCTACAGGGCCAAGTACCCCGTGCTTAATGCGCTGGAAAATACGAGCAGACAGGCAGGGTAGGTTACGTAACTCTCCGAAGTCAGGGGAAATGTCTGGACTTGAGAGAAAAAGGAAAGGTAAGTCATGCTTCGGAAAAGGTTGTGCAAGTATTATTCTATTCGCTGCACGTTCCTCAAGCAGCCTGGTTTCCAAAGCCTGAAGTTCCACCGTATATCCTGTGCCCTAATGTCTCAATATTCTGTTCCCGGACATACTTGGGTATGTCTTACTTGGAATGCCTTTTTCTCGTACCCCTTGTACTTATATTAAAGTATCCTTTAAAAAAAATCAAGGGCCAGGCGTGGTGGTGCAGGTCTTTAATCCCAGCACTTGAGAGGCAGAGGCAGGCGGATCTCTGTGAGTTCACGGCCAGCCGGGTTTATACAGAGAGTCCACGAGAGCCAGGGATACACAGCGAATCCCTGTCGCGGAAAAAAAAAAAAAATCAAGCAAAGCTGTGCATAGGGTTCCTTCACAAAGCCTTTCATCACATAGCTAATGAGCATTAAATTTCCTCACATTTCACAGCTTCAGGTACAACAAACAGTCAAAAGGCTGTCGCTGGCAAAGCACACGCTGTTTTCATCCCGAGAAAGATAGCCTCACGCCCAGCCACTGACATCGACTTCTTTCGGTCTTGACTTTGGATGAAATAGCCGAACTTTTTTTTTTTTTTTTTTTTTTTTGCTGAGTGACACAGAAACCCACACTTATCCCTTTCATCCGATGAGACCCCATCCCTGGAAACGTCTCTCCCCCGGCCCAGCTCCTGCACCGAGCAGCGGCATCCCCCAGCGGGGACATCAGCCGCCCCCGAGGAGCTGCGCTTTCCGAGCCAAACACGATCTGAGCCCAAGGATCTTCAGCTTCAAACCTCCGCCCCTCCGAGACGCGCCGCGAGGGGCCCAGGGGCTCGGGTGGCGCCGCGATGTGACCTCACAGTGCCCGATCCCGGGCTCAGAGGACACCCGAGTAGAGTGCCCCCGCCGCGGCCCCTGGTACTCACCTGACCAGCGGCTCCTTCTCGGGCCGCGCGGGCTCCTCCAGGCACCGGCACGGGCAGCAGCAGCAGCAGGCGCTCCGCAGCCAGCGGCGCAGACCCATGGGGAGCAGGGCCAGGCGCCGGGGTCCCGGAGCCGGGCGCGCGATGGCGGCGGCTGGGGCGCAGGGACGGGGACCCGGGGCGGCCGCGGCGTCACGGGCCGGGCCGTGAGCATCACGCCGCGGCCAGCCGGCCGAGGGACGCGAGCCGCGCGGTTTCTGCCGGAGATCTTTTCCCTCTCCCTCTTTTAATTCCCCGGGCGCCACCGGAGCGCATGCGTCCCCGAGACGCCCCGCTGCCGCCCTCTAAAGAGCGTCAGCGCTCGGGCCGCGCCGCCGAACCCGGGGGGGGGGGGGGGGGGGGGGGGGGGGGCGGCGGGGTCTGCAGCGCGAGACCGAAACCCAACCGTTCTTTTAATTGGCTTCACCGAGGAGGAAGTCAAAGGTCTCCCCACGACGCACGCTTTGAAAAAGTTTCTTCAAACTTTCAGCCCCTGAACAGTCTGGGGAGGTGGTGGGGAGGGGGCGGCTGAGGGAAAGCCACCGCTTGTGTGAGTTCTACAATTGTTATGTGATGATGTGATAGGGATGTATTTTTGTGAACTACCGCAGAATCCGGGTCGTCTGCAAGAGCAGCAAGAGCTCTTAACCATTAAACCATCTCTCCAGGTCCCCAAGCCCCTCTTTATAACCAAACAGCAGCTTTACCCAACTCATTTTTAAATTTTTTACTTTTTGAAATTAAAATATAATATCACCACCACCCCTTCCCTTTCCTCCCTCCAACCCTTCTCATGCACACAATTTTTTTTTTTGTCCTTTTGGTTTTTTGGTTTTTTTCCAGGCAAGGTTTCTCTGTGTAGCCCTGGCTGTCCTGGAACTCACCCTGTAGACCAGGCTGGCCTTGAACTCAGAGATACACCTGCCTCTGCCTCTAGAGTGCTGGGATTAAAGGCGACACCACGCCTGGCCCTTTCTGTCCTCACCGGAACATGTGATGCAATTTTCTGGGTGCCAGTGTGATCTGTAACCACATGATGAGCATGTACACCGATCCCAGCCTTTTGTGCTAAGGGCTGCAGTGCACATCCTAGAACCAATCGACACCAATTGAATAATAAAGATGTGGCTGTTGGATTGCCGTGCCATAAGATGCCCCATTAATTAATTTTGATGAATCTTGCCAAATTGCCCTCCAGTGAACAATTCTAATGTAGACTCTGGCATATGAATGTCCTGTCCCCAATACAAGATACAAGCTCAACTCAAAAAGGGGGATAATGCCGGGCGTGGTGGCGCACGCCTTTAATCCCAGCACTTGGGAGGCAGAGGCAGGCGGATCTCTGTGAGTTCGAGGCCAGCCTGGCCTACAAAGCGAGTCCAGGACAGCCAGAGCTGTTACACAGAGAAACCCTGTCTCGAAAAACCAAAAAAAAAAAAAAAAAGGGGGGGATAACAAGTACCATGCATGCCGGGCGGTGGTGGCGCACGCCTTTAATCCCAGCACTTGGGAGGCAGAGGCAGGTGGATCTTTGTGAGTTAAAGCCAGCCTGGTCTATAAAGTGAGTCCAGGACAGCCAGGGCTACACAGAGAAACCTTGTCTCGAAAAACCAAAAAAACAAAAACAAAAACAAGTACCATGCAGGGTGTGTCCCTTGAACCAGGGTCTTGCTCATACCAGACTCAAGCCCTGAGCTGCAACCCCAGGGCCCCAGTCTTTTCTTCTGAAAAGGTATCATGTAGCCCAAGATGACTTCAAACCCCCTGTATAGCTGAACATGACCTTTGAACTTCTGACCTCTGCCTCCACCTCCCAAGTGCTCAAGTTACAGGCATGTGCTGCCACACTCAGTTCATGCTTCAGTGCTAGGGGTCAAACTCAGGGCTTTGTTAGTTTTGTAGAGAAAGTCTAATTCAGTACATGGCTGCTCTGGCAAGAGATCACATCCAAAGGCCTTCTAGTCTGTGTGATCCGGCTGGAATACGGAGAGGCCTTTAATCCCAGGAGACAGAGGCAATCAGATCTCTGAGTTCTAGTCAGTTGGGTTGAGTCAGTGAGCTGAGAGGCAGTGCAGTGGAGTTGAGTTCCTGGAAGTTCAGTTTGTGGCGTTCAGAGGCGGTTTTACCCGGAGAGTTTTACAGAGACAGGTTGAAGAGAGAACAAGCTAGACACGGGTGAAGCAGAACAAGTCAGAGAATGAGGAGGAGCCAGAAGATTAGAACAGATCTCTAGAGTTAGTTTGAGGCCAAACAGAGCAATTAGGTCAGAAGATGAGAGAAGCCAGTTTGAATCAGTCATTTTGGAGAGGCATTTGTGCCAGAATAGCTGAGTTGAACCAGCCAATCAGAGGTCAAAAAGAACTAGAAAGGGCAAGCTTATTCAGCAGTAAGTCTCAGAGGCTGAAAACATTTTAGGCCCAGATTAGATTGTAAGGAAACTAAAAGCTTCCAGGACTAGGCCTGGGTTAGCAGACAGATGCAGTAAGCCTCAGAAACGACAATTACTGCAGGAAAACAAAAATTACTTTTACATAGTCCAGCGCCATCCCAGCCCATGGACTGTGTCTCTCTAATGACTTGGGTCAAGAGGTAAGTATTCAGCCTTAACAAGGATCATCTCCATTTTATGCCTACTTTTAAATTACTAACGTTTTTCTCTCTAATTTGAGAATCTTAAGACATAAATGAAACAGTTGAGGTTCCCTTTTTAAAGTTCACTTAAGGTTCACTTATTATGCCAGGCATGGTGGCACACGCCTTTAATCCTAGCTCTTGGGAAGCAGAGGCAGGTGGATCTCTGTGAGTTCAAGGCCAGCCTGGTCTGCAGAAGTTAGTCCAGGACATCCAGGGCTATTACACAAAGAAACCAAGTCTCGAAAAAAAATTCACTTATTACATCTGTTTACTTGGCGGGGGGCCATGAGGGCCCTGACACGCATGTGGGGTTTAGAGGGGTTCAGAGGACAACTTGGTAGGAGTTGGTTCTCTCCTTCCACCATGTGGCTGGAAAAGATCCAACTGAGGTTGTCCGGCTTGCCTCTGCCTGAGCCGTTGAGCCCTGCCCTGTTCACTGGCTCTGTAAGGCTCACCACCTCAGCGTCTTCCTGGGAGAAGATGAACCTCAGCTCCTCTCCTCCACCTTCAGCTTGTAGATATCTGAGCACATCGGGAAAAGCCCATTTCCCCTTTCCCTTTCCGACATCCTTCAGAGGGAAACCGTGAGCTTCCCTTTTTAGAGTGGTGCCCCACTGCACCGCTGCCCGACTTGACGCCACCACCGCCAACCACACACACACAGAAGCACCTGACATTTACCAAGAGCCCCCGGGCACCTCAGGGGGGCTGGCAGTCCCCTGGAGTTAACTGGTGACTCACAGAGCCATCAGCAGTTTGTTTTCAGAGCAAAACCAGGAAAGCGGCTAGGCGCTATTTTCAGACTTCTCTGTGTCAAGGAAACCTCTGAATCTGTTTTGAAAACAATTAGTATAGTTTGGACTCTTCCCTCACACCCTCTAGCCTTTAGGAATTTACTGAAAATTACTGAGAGCTGGAGGGGGAAAGGGGCACATGCAAAAGAGAAAGAAAATGAGAAAATCTGAATGTTTAAACCCCAATACATCACTGGTGGATTCCACCAAAAATCTTTAGCATTTGTGTGGAAAGTTCTGTTTAATTTTGATGGCTCTGCTTAGGATTTGTACCTCTCCAGGAGAGATGTGCTAAGGCACAGTGAAGAACCAACATGGTTCGGAGAAATCACACCAAGAAGTCCCAACAGGGCTCAGTGGGTAAAGGTGCTTACTGCCAAACTTGCCAGCCGGAGTTTCATCTCCAGGACACTAAGATATTAAAACATTTAACGAGGGCTGGAGAGATGGCTCTGTAACAGTAAATTTTTATTTATCAAGTACCTAACAATTATCTATAAAATTCCTAAATCCTAAACCCAAACCCTAACTCTGAAACCTAACACCTAAAACTTCTTAGTATCTATAATACTAATATAATAATAATTTAACATTAACCTAAGGTTTCTCAAAAGGATATTTTCCTCTGGGTCAGGGTCCTAATGGATGGCTGGTCTTCATACAATTTTTCAGTCTTTTTTTTGGGGGGGAGTTCGAGACAGGGTTTCTCTGTGTAGCCCTGGCTGTCCTGGACTCATTTTGTAGACCAGGCTGGCCTTGAACTCACACAGAGATCAGCCTGCCTCTGCCTCCCAAGTGCTCTGATTAAAGGCGTGCACCACCATGCCCAGCTCCAATTTTTCAGTCTTAAAGTCTTTGAATTTCGTTCCTCAGATCCTAAGACAGTTTATCAAGCAGGAATCACCTTTGTAGTCCTTGAGACCAATTATTTAGCATATGAAAAGTCTCCCAGGCTCAACTATTCAGATGTCTGTGGCCTGCAAAGGTCCTTTTTCAGTGTTCCATCCCATCCCAAGTCCCTGGGCTCTGAGGAAAGATAATTCCACGCCTAGGCTAGAATCTCAGGGAGAATCCTCCATCTCCTCTCCAGACCCGAAACCGGTCTATATCAGAGGGTGAAGCTTTCAGATGAGATTGATGTGAGTTTCTCTGTCAGCCGAGGAGGAGGTGAAACAGAAAGAGGAGCCCCTCTGCTCTCTGTGTATGTGAATCTTGACTTAAATATCATCAGCAGAAGCTTTCGTGCTCTTTTCAAGTCATGCCCCAGGGCTCTGTCTCTTCAAAAGTTTTTTGCAGAGTGGCGTGAAATGACAGGCACAATCTGAAGGTGGGCGCACAATCTGAAGGTGGGCAGCTCAGGGCATCTCCCCGCCCCCAATCCTATGATCAAAGGACTCATCTGTCCTTGGTGAGTTCCCCAGGACATGTCACTTCAGAAGTAAGTCTTTTATCTTAAAGTCCAGGCTTTTGCTATTTCAAGTTTCCTATGCTATTAAATGCTGTCACTAACCCTACCATATGGCTCAGCCAGTAAGAGTATTGGCTGTTCTTCCAGAGGACTCAGGTTCAATTCCCAGCACCGACATGGCAGCTCACATATAACTAATATATATATTATAACATATGCAATCTATAACTGTAACTCCAGAGGATCCAAACCTTCTAAGGTACCCATAGGCACCTGCACATATACGGTGAGTTTACACACATGCATAGAAAACATTCACACACAGAAAAATAAACATTTTTTTTTTAAAATCGATGTGAATCTAATTTTTTTTTGAGACAGGATTTCTCTATGTAATAGGCCTGGCTGTCCTAGACGCACTTTGTAGACCAGGCTGGCCTCAAACTCACAGAGATCTGCCTGCTTCTGCCTCCCAAGTGCTGGGATTAAAGGCGTGCGCCACCACACCCGGCTACCCAGATCCTCCATCCTCTTTCTGTACCATAGAGTATGCTCATCCAATATACTCCATGTAGACTTTGTTGTCACGGGTAAATAGGCCCTCACAGATGCTGATACACGAGGTGGACTGTGACTCTGTGTATTCTGGATGCTGCCATCTGCAGTGGATAGGAAGAGCTGCAGGAAGTTCAGCCTGCAGAAACTTCTCACAAAGGGGAACAAAGTATGTGTCACATCCCCTTACGCACACACTGTAACCACTTAAGATTATTTATCTGAGCAAATATTTATTACCAACCTTTTTTAAATTTATTTTTTATTTCTTCAAGCTACATCTCAATCACAATCCCCTCCCTACTCCCCCCATCCTCTCACCCCCTTCCCCTCAACCCCCCCATCCTCTTACCTTTTTTTTTAAGTTTAAAGTATATCTTTTTCTCCCCCAACAGCTCCCCCTTTCAGTCCAACAAATGGTTCTTTCTCTTATAACAATAAATACAATACAAAACAACAGAAGTAAATAGGCCACAATTATGAGAGTTATGTGGCTTAGCATACATTCCCAATGTCCAGTCCATATGTATTTGGCACCTGACTTTAACATTCTACTATCTAACCATCTCCATGAGTTTAAAGTTCTATATCTAACTCAGCTTTCATACTAACTTGCATCAAAATTTTAAAAACATCTTCTTAGATCCAGAACACCCTCTTGATTCCTAAACAACTCAAAATTTAACTGAGACTCTAGCTATCTATTCTTCAACCACCTCAGAGACCTGAGAGAGATAAATATATCTGATTATATAGGAAGTGCAGAGCCCGCAGCTTCCAAAACTAAGAAATGACATACCAGTGGCTGCCTGGATAGTTCCCATTTTCTCTCCATACATTACAGCATCAATCTTCAGCCGCTTGGCCCCATTTCTCTGAGAGACATTGATTATAAATCAGGAATTATGAAGGACTTGCCTACCCTGTATTACCAACTTTTTTAAGATTGGTTCTGAGACCAACATCTTATGGAATACATCTAAAGATAAAAAACAGGCTATTGATACTCAGGGAAAAAAAAACATGAATCCAGAACAAAAATTGGATTTTATGAAACACAGATGTCTATGCTCAAACTTTGATTCCTACAGCATGGTCTTTCCTACCTCAGCCATCTTTTCCACCCGAAAGTCTACTCCTCTAGTTGTCCACACCACTATGCCCAACACATTCCCACTCTAACTATATTCTTACAACCACCCCTGCGATCAAACTACCTTACCATAGCAAGCACTGCTAATGCCCCTTAGTGGTTGCAATGATTAACTAGGGAAAGAGATCTACATTCAAATGTCTTCTTGCTCTGTAAAAACACCTCCCTCCCTTGACCCAGAACCAAGTAGTCCATGTTCCCCAAACAATTAATAATTATTAAAAAAGTTAATTAATTATTTCTACAAATAGTGCCCAACTACAGCAATTAGAATCCATGCTTACAGCCTGAGAAAGCCCAGGTAAGAGGCAGTTTCCTAGGCAAAGACCTGGGAACTGTACCTAAATCCATTTCAAAGTTGCAGCTCCCTTAACAAAAGCTGTTGCCTTGAAGCAGAAGCGGAGAGCTAAGGCTTTGGCTCTCCCTATGTACTGAAAAACTGGCAGCCTTCTAAACAAGCTGGGGAGTGGAATTAACTGCCTAGATTAAAAATGGAGGAATTCGCCAGGCGGTGGTGGCGCACGCCTTTAATCCCAGCACTTGGGAGGCAGAGGCAGGCGGATCACTGTGAGTTCGAGGCCAGCCTGGTCTACAAAGTGAGTCCAGGACAGCCAGAGATATTCAGAGAAACCCTGTCTCGAAAAACCAAAAAAACAAAACAAAACAAAACAAAAAAAAATGGAGGAATTCAGGACCGAAGAGATGGCTCAGAGGTTAAGAGCACAGGCTGTTCTAGAGCTCCTGAGTTCAATTCCCAGCAATGACCTGGTGGCTCATAACCATTTATAATGAGATCTGGTGCCCTCTTCTGGTCTGCAGCCATACATGCAGGCCAAAATACTGTATACATAAAAAATAAGTCTTTTTTTTTAAATGGAGGAATTCATAATGTCTCAATACATTTGGATTCCAATCAAGTTTGTTTCTCTTAGCATGCAAATGATATTTACATTGACAATTGTGGTTCTGTGTATCCTTTTTGAGAAAGATCTGACTAGGATAAGCTTAGAGAAAAGAACTTACAGATGGAATGCTAAGTTACTGACAATGACAATGGGGGAAAGAGGGAGGCCATTCCTGATATATAAGACAAAATTGATGGCAGCTGGAACTCACAGCTCCTCAGTTACTAGGTGCTTGTCAGGACTCTCTGGGATAGGCCCACCCATGATTTACAGTCATAACTAGATTTTAAGGAATAATGAACAGAGCTTTAATTGCAACATGGGATGGCATGGTTAGACTAAGGCTTTTGGTATGTTCTTGTTTCTTTGCTTGATTTTTGTTTAGATGTCTTTGATTTTTCCTTATATCTGGAAGGAGAAAGGATATTTTTGTGGTTTAGCATTGCTAAAATATGATTTTTTTAATGTTTTGGACAGATTTGGAATTGTCACTGCAGTTCAGAGTTGCTCTTTGGGTTACAGTTACTCTTTTTTTTTGGTTTTTCGAGACAGGGTTTCTCTGTATAACAGCTCTGGCTGTCCTAGACTCACTTTGTAGACCAGGCTGGCCTCGAACTCACAGATATCCGCCTGCCTCTGCCTCCCAAGTGCTGGGATTAAAGGCGTGCGCCACCACCGCCCGGCTACAGTTACTCTTATCTGGGATTTAAATGAAATATTTGAGCAGGGCGGTACTGACACATGCTCTTAATTCCATCACACTGGAGGCAGAAACAGGCAGATCTCTGAATTCTAGACCAGCCTGGTTTAAACAATGAAGTCAGGGCGGAAACCCTGCTGATAAGATAAGGCTGCTTTTTTTTTTTTTTTTGGTTTTGGTTTTTCGAGACAGGGTATCTCTGTGTACCAAGCCTTGGCTGTTCTGGACTCACTTTGTAGACCGGGCTGGCCTTGAACTCACAGAGATTCACCTCCCTCTGCCTCCCGAGTGCTGGGATTAAAGGCATGCGCCACCATGCCCAGTAATTAGACAGCTGTGAACAGTAATTAGACAGCTGTGAACCGCCATGTGGGTGCTGGGATTTGAACTTGTGTCCTTTGGAAGAACAGCCAGTGCTCTTAACCGCTGAGCCATCTCTCCAGCCCCATTTTTTGTGCTTCTTCTTCTTCTTTTTTTTTTTTTAAGGCTGCTTATTAAAGACAGTCTAGAATTCAAAAATGACACATTTTTTCCTTAATGCTAAATTTAATAATGTCCTTACTGATCTAATGGATAAATACACATAATTTTAAATTTACATAAAGAGAAAGGGGTCACAAGCCAGTCTCCTTAGGTGTGGGGCTCCCACTGGAGAGAACTGGTTTCAAGAGGCATTTTGCCCCTAACAGAGATATGTTAATCACTGGGGGTGGTGGTGCACGCCTTTAATCCCAGCACTTGGGAGGCAGAGACAGGTGGATCTCTATGAGTTCAAGGCTAGCCTGGTCTACAAAGTGAGTCCAGGACAGCCAGGACTCTATTACACAGAGAAACCCTGTCTCAAAAAACAAAACAAACAACAACAAAAAAAACTATAACAAATCACAACACTTGGGAGGCAGAAGTAGATCTCTGTGAGTCCAAGGTCAGCCTTGCCTACATAGCAAGTTCCAGCTAGATCTACACAGTGAGATCCTGCCCCCCCCCCGAAAAAAAAAGAAAAAGTATAATAGGGAAAAGACAAGGCAGGTATTTGTTCACTTTTGCTATTAAGAGTCCCATGAAGACTTGTCCCAAGTCTTAAGCTCAGAACCTATCAATTTCATTGCCCCAGATAAACACATTTATGTTTACTGAGTTTTAGCTTCCTGTCCCTTTATATTATCTCTCCACAACATCTGCTGAGAAATAAACAGGCCACAGTCCTGCAACTCTGCCATGCAAGTTCTACACAGAAGGTGCCAGAGAAGACAGTCAAGGTTTGTGCTAAATCCTGTAAGGTTCTCCATGCTGCCGCCTTGTGGCTTTCACTGTAAATGAGCTTGCAGTCTACGGAGCTAGGGCTCAGGACCTAAAATGGATCAGCAAACTGGCTGTCACTCCACATGCCAAGCTGTAGCAACCCAATGCCTCCCAGGACTCACTTTTTTTTTCTTTTAGACTTATTTTATGTACATGAATGCTCTATCTGCATGCACACCTGCAGCCAGAAGAGGGCATCAGATCACATTGTGGAAGGTTGTGAGCCACCATGTGGCTGCTGGGAAATTGAACTCAGGTCCTCTGGAAGAGCAGGCAGTGCTCTTTACCACTAAGCTATCTCTCCAGCCCCAGGACTCACTTTTAAATAGTCACAGCAACATTTAAATGAAAGGTTTCAACTGACTCCAAGCTAACCTCTCAGCCTGTGAATGCCCATCTAAATGGAAAAGGATGTCCTCTCTTCTCTTGGCTATAAAAGTAACAGGCAATACACGCACACACACACACACACACACACACACACACATACACATACACAGATTCACACACACAGACTCACATACATACACACACATACACACATTCACACACACAGACTCACACACACACATAGACTCACATACACACACATACACACACAGACTCACATACATACACAGATTCACACAGATTCACACACACAGACTCACATACACACACATACACACACAGATTCACATACATAGACTCACACACACACATACACACACAGATTCACACATATATTCACACACACAGACTCACATATATGCACACACAGATTCACACACATAGACTCAAACACACATTCACACACAGACTCACATACATACACACACAGATTCACACACAGATTCACACACACAGACTCACATACATACACACACACACACACACACACACACACACACACACACACATCTTACTTTTTTTGGTTTTTCAAGACAGGGTTTCTTTGAATAGCCCTGGCTGTCCTGGAACTCATTCTGTAGACCAGGCTGGCCTTGAACTCCAAGAGCTCTGCCTGCCTCTGCCTCCCAAGCGCTGGGATTAAAGGTGTGTGCCACCAAGCCCAGCTAGATTTGTTAGATTCTTTTCACCACCAGGCTATTTCTTTTTTTTTGGTTTTTCGAGACAGGGTTTCTCTGTGTAGCCCTGGCTGTCCTGGACTCACTTTGTAGACCAGGCTGGCCTCGAACTCGCAAAGATCCGCCTGCCTCTGCCTCCCAAGTGCTGGGATTAAAGGCATGCACCACCACCGCCCGGCTCAGGCTATTTCTTAAGTTACATAAACAACTCCAACAAATGATTAAAATTGAGATTTTTAAAAAGGTATTTATTCCACATTTATCTATTTAGATAAAAATGACAGCATACATAATTCCAAAGAAAAGATCCATCTTTTTGGTTAAATGTGCTGGTGAGAGATTTTAACTACATAAAATTCATGATTAGAGCAAGGCATGGTGGCACACACCTTTAATCCCAGTATTCAGGAGGCAGAGGCAGACACATCTCTGTGAGTTCAAGACCAGCCTGGTCTACAAAGGAAGTCCAGAACAGCCAGAGCTACTACACAGAGAAACCCTGTCTCAAAAAACAAGAAAACCCTATATTCAGTACATTCAGTATTGCCTAATGACATTTTTCACTGTATATAACACTCCCTAGTTATGTTGCACCCATTGTATTTTGTGATGTCACTAAGAAAAACTGCTCCATGGAGCATTTCTTAAAATATCCCACCATGAAGTATATATATATATATATATATATATATATGGCTGTATATGACTGCATAGAACATGTCTAAGGAGGTCCCTGAGATTCCCTACAGATGGTGTGAGCAGCACAGGCTGGACAAGGACAAGAACTAGAACAGGACAGGAGGTGGCCTGGAAGGAAGGAGCTCCCCTGGGCACAGCCAGTGAAGCTTTGCCCCAGGAAGGTGACTGTTGTCAATGAGGACAGGATATGCTGTGTGCCAGAACTCAGGGAAATGTGTCATTCGCTCTAAACACTTGATTTGATCAGAGCTGAGTGCTGCTTTCACTGTGTGAAGTTTGCTAACTATGGGTGAGAGGTTAGCTTACAAGGGTCAAGGATCACTCTAAAGCAGCTGCATCCTCAGAAGGGAGCTCTCTACTCTGCTTGGAGTTTGAGCATGTCTTTTTCTCTGGATTTTGCTGCCCCGTCTCCACCCTCAGCATCAGTCCACCTCTTGTTACACTGCTGTGCAGGGGTCCTCAGAGCACACACTGAAGCATGAGAAGCCAAACCCTAATGAATCTTTATTCTTTTTTATTTTATTTTATTTTTAGGTTTTTTTCAAGACAGGGTTTCTCTGTGTGTATCCTTGACTGTCCTGGACTCACTTTGTAGACCAGGCTGACCTTGAACTCACAGAGATCCACCTGCCTCTGCCTCCTGAGTGCTGGGATTAAAGGTGTGCCCCACCACGCCTGGCAATTACAGATAGCGATGAACTGCCATGTGGGTGCTGGGATTTAAACCTGGATCCTTTGGAAGAGCAGTCAGTGCTCTTAAACGCTGAGCTGTGAATCTTTATTCTTGATAAACTTGAGGTGGATACATGGCACAATAAGAGTTAGCACACATTAACCGTATTCCATTGCCATTATCGAATGCTAAATGAAATAGGAAGCATTGGGGCATTAACGTAACTTCTCAACTTAATTGTTTTGTCAGATTTTCTGTTATTAGCAATTGAAACTACCCTGACATTCTGCCAAACCCCACTACTCTTCAACTCAAATGTTTTAATAACCATGCAGCCAATCACTGGGTAACGTGACATTATCATAAGAAATTATATTGGGGCTGGGGGGGGGGGTGGCCCACTTGGGAGGCAGAAGCAAATGAATCGCCTATATGTTGGAGGCCAGGCTGGTCTACATAGCAATTTCTAGAGCAGCCAAGAGTATAGAGTAAGACCCTACCTCTAACAAAAGAAAGTGAGAGAGACCTGAGATTTACTCAGAGTTTTCAAGGCACTAATCCTGTTTGTTGCCCCTGTCCCCCCACCCAAAGAACTCCTTTATAAGCTGCCAGTTCTTTTGGCTTCGCATTCCATAATATTCTAAATTATTCTATAAACTATCAAAGAGATGCATGATGGCCTCTTTGCAGTTGAGGAAAGCAAAGTTAAAAGCTGTCCTAATTTTGAGCCTGTGGTGTCAGGCTAAAGGGTCTCTCTGTGTATCCTGGGCTATCCTGGACTCACTCTGTAGACCAGGCTAGCCTCGAACTCACAGAGATCCACCTGCCTCTGCCTCCCTAGTGCTTGTTTGTTTTTGGGTTTGTTTGTTTAGTTTTTGGTTTTTGTTTTTTTTTTCAAGATAGGGTTTCTCTGTTTAACAGAGACCTGACTGTACTGGAACTCGATTTGTAGACAGGCTAGCCTCGAACTCACAGAGATCCACCTGCTTCCGCCTCCAGAGTGCTGGGATTAAAGGCGTGAGCCACCATGCCCGGCGCAGAAAGTTCTTTTAACATCATCTCTTAATCCCTCTTCCAACTTTCTTTCTTTTTCTTTCTTTCCTTCCTTCCTTTCTTTTGTTTTTTTGAGACACGGTTTCTCCTTGTAGCCCTGGCTATCCTGGAACTCATTCTGTAGACCAGGCTGACCTTGAACTCAGAGAGATCTTCCTGCCTCTGCATCCTTAATGATGGGATTAAAGGCCCAGTTAAAATTCCAGCAGTTCCAGACAGCTGTGAACTGCCATGTTGGTGCTTGGATTTGAACCTGGGTCCTTTCAAAGAGCAGCCAGTGTTCTTAACCACTGAGCCATCTCTCCAGCGCCTAGCTTTATTATTATTATAATTGTGTGTGTTTGTATATGATGGAGGGGTACATATGTGCCAATGCACACATGTGGAGATCAGAGGACAACTTTGTGGAGTTGTGTGGAGTTGTTTCTGTCCTGTCACTTTTATGGGGACTCCAGGGATGGAACTCAGGGACTTGTACAACAAGTGCCAGTACCCCCTGAGTATTCTCATCAGCCCAGATATCTAATTTCAGCCACATTACCTGTCCATTTGCTGGGGTGTAATAATAGGTCCAGGAATCACTGAAACAGGAGGTGGTGGGGTGGGAAAGCAACAAAGAACTCAGCTCCAGTCACACTGTCAGGTCTGTAGGAGGTCCACTTGGGAGTTAATATGCACCTCCAGTTTGCACAGGACCTTGAAGCCCAAGAAGGCCTTGGTGGAAGAGTGGACATGACTGGTCAGTAGGAAGGGTAGTACTTACATTTCTACACCAAAAAAAAGAGAGAAACCTTTAATGCCAGGTGTAGTGGCGCACGCCTTTAGTGTCAACTCTTAAGAGGCAGAGGCAGGTAGATCTCTGTGAGCTCAAGGCTAGCCTGGTCTACAAAGTGAGTCCAGGATACACAGAAAACAAGGCTGGGCATGGTGGTGCACGCCTTTAATCCCAGCACTTGGGAGGCCAAGGCAGGTGGATCTCTGTAAGTTCAAGGCCAGCCTGGTCTACAGAGTGAGTTCCAGGACAGCCAGGGCTGTTACCCAGAGAAACCCTGTATCGAAAAACCAAACCAAACCAAAACAAAACAAACCCTTAAACAACAACAAAAAGTCAATGATTAGCCGGGCGGTGGTGGCGCACGCCTTTAATCCCAGCACTTGGGAGGCAGAGGCAGGCGGATCTTTGCGAGTTCGAGGCCAGCCTGGTCTACAAAGCGAGTCCAGGACAGCCAGGGCTACACAGAGAAACCTTGTCTCGAAAAACCAAAAAAAAAAAAAAAAAAAAAGTCAATGATAGCCAGGTGGTAGTGGCACATGCTTTTAGTGCCACCACTCAGGAAACAGAGGCAGGCAGATCTCTGAGTTCAAGTCCAGCCTTGTCTACAGAGTGAGTTTCAGGACAGCCAGCACTACATAGAGAATCCTTGTCTCAAAAAAAAAAAAAAAGTCAACTATGTATAGCCCTCTGGCCTCAGAAGACCTCCCCTTCTGCCCTCTCCCATAGCTCATGCCTACATGGTCACTACCATAGACAAAAACAACTACAAATTGTGCCAAGACAGTCGTTATTACCCTTCCTGAAATCTGGAGCTCATTTTAAGGTCTGGCCCAGTTCACTGGGCCGGGACACGAGAGCCAGGAAAGTACTGTCTCTCTGGTGACCATAGGTCCACCGCCTTTCAGGGAGTCAAGACGAGGGCACGTTAATAGAGAAGGGGCTCCAGGATTGCAGGGAGCAGCATGGAGTTCTAAATTTCACATATTTTGTATCAAAACTCACAACCCTTGGAAGAAAACAGTGACTGACTGGATCATGTTAAAAGTGCAACGGAAGGGCTGGACAGAAGGTTCATCGAGTAAGAGGATTGACTGTTCTTACAGAGGATCCTGGTTCGATTCCCACCCACATGGCAGCTCACAACAGTCTTGTAACTCTAGTTCCTGAGGATCTGACACCATCACACAGACATACAAGCAGGCAAAGCACCAAAGCACATAAAATTAAATAAATTAAAAAAAATGGAACTGGTAGACAGTTGTGAGGTACCATATGGATAATGTAGTAAACCAAATCCGGATCCTGAAAGAACTGTTAGCCATTTTTCCAGCATCCTGAGTAGAGGTCTTTGAGACTACTCGAGGATGCCATCAGTATCTCCATAGCCACAGGCAGGACTAGGTAAGACGCGCAGGACCTCTTCTAATTTGGGCGGGCTCAGGAGCGGCGGGCGGGAAGGCGGGGGACACTCCACGCGGTTCGATCGCTAAGTGACCAGGTGAGGGAGGGGAGGGCACGAAGTCAGTCAGGAAAGTTTCAGGATTTGAGGAGAGCATGCAGATGCAGCGCTCAGTGGACCAGAATTCCCCGGCTCGGAGACAACTCCTCCTCCGCAGACAGGTGAACCTCGACTGCCAGTACACGCAAACTAGGGATGGTAAGTGTCCCCCCTTCCGCCACTGTCCTCCTCCCCACCCCCGAACACTCCCGTCTTTTCCTAGGGGGCCAAAGCAAGGCCGCAGCCTATTCTGCGGTTGCACCGCGCGGGGGTCGCCACGCCCTTCGCGAGGGGGCGGGACATGCAGATTAGACCCGGCGAGTGCGCGCGC
>CAJQZJ010000366.1:7244-18911 GCA_907164525.1 Lophiomys imhausi | reverse complement strand
AAACTCTGAAATGTGGGTAACGTCCATTTGCCAGATTTTGAGTGGCAACAACCCTCTAGGGTTCACTCCCACACTGGGAGGATGATGATGAATCACACACTGAGGACAGTCCAAAACTACTTGTCTAGCATCTGCTCTAGACAAATGGAATTTCTGCTGTAGAGTTTTTGCATTTACATGAAATAATTGGTGAAACTGTCTCGCTTGATCCAGGAATGAGCTCCAAAAAATGCATTCCATCCTGGTCCATTGATCAACTTTATCATTACCCTCACTTATTGGTCCAGGTAATCCTGTATGTGCTCTGATATGTTGAATATAAAAACACCTTTTTCTCTGCCAGATTAAAACTTGTAACTCTTGTAATAAGGCACATACAGTACTACTATTCTTAATAGGACCTGCTAATTCTAATACTTTCACTGCATTGACCACATAGACTGAATCTGAAATCAAATTGAATGCAAATTGACATCTTTTAAACACCTCAATTACTATTTTCAACTCTACTATTTGGGGGGAGCCCGGTTGAAATTGACATAACACGGGCTCTTGTCTTTCTATCAAATAGGCTCCACAGCCTGTCTTTGAGCCATCAGTACACTTCCTGTACTTTCTGTATTCCTTCCCCTGGGGCACTGTCTTTTAAAGTGTCCCATCTTGCCACACTTAAACTCCTGAACTTCCTCCACCTTTTCTGGCCAACTGTATTACTGCAGCAGCAAGACCAGCATTAGTTAACGGCCCTCCAAGCTCTCTACACACTTTCATCCAGGCCTCTAGGCCTTTGTTCTTATAAGGGGTGATAGCAGCTCTACATTCTTTGGTACATTGCTCATAGACCAACTGTTTTATTAGTGGCAAAGCAGCATCCAGGTCACCAAAAATCTTCCCTGCTGCTTCCACCATTCGTGCCACAAAATCTGAAAAGGGCTCCATGGGGCCCTGTAGAATCTTAGTTAAGTTTCCACTCACCTCCCCTTTATTAGGGAGAGATCTCCAAGCCTTGATAGCTATCTTGTTTATTTGCTCATAAATCTGAATAGGATATCCTATCTGCTGGTTGGCAAATCTCCCCTGCCCAAGCAGCATGTCTCTATCCCAGGCTGGATTTCCATCTCTCTGATTATTGGCTGCTTGCTCAGTGGCATACTCAATCAAGAAAGCTTTCCAGTCTAAATATTGCCCTGGACTTAAGCAGGCGCGGACCAGGCCACTCCAATCACTCGGAGTCATACAATGTCTGCTTAATGCTTCCACTTGAGCCATTGTAAAAGAAGCTGTAGTACCATAGGTACGAACCGACTCTGCAAGAGATTTAACCACCTTAAAATCAAGCGGTTCCTCGTACCTGTTCCCTTGTGGGTCTTGGTATACCGGATAGGCAAACTGTAATTCTGTTCTTACTTGTGTCCACATCCCCAGGCACAAAGATCTCCCTACTTTCAGGGATTGAACAGGCTGATCTATCTGAGTGGCTTTTGGATATGGAGGAGGAGTCAAAGGCACCATGGCAACGGCTTTGTTTACACCAGCTGCCGCCATCATGGCTGAAGGCGCTGTAGCAACGACTCCACCCACTCCGATTGCCGCTGACGTGTCAGGCGCTGTAGCAACGGCTCCACCCACACTGACTGCCGCCAATATGTCCTCTTCTTTTACTTTTTTCTTTTCCTTTTTTCTAATAACAGTCCTCTCCAACTGTTCTATTAGAGCGTGTAGCTCTCCTTCAGAATCCGTGCTCTCTGAGTCCTCAAAATCTCTAAAATCTCTAAAATCTCTAAGATCGGGATAGAGAGGAACTTTCTTTTTGCCTCCCTTTTCACTGTCTGCCTGCTCAAATCTTTCGCCTTTGTTACTTTCCTTTTCACTGTCTACCTGCTCAGATCTTTCCCCTTGTAGCAGTTCCAAGGCTGATTCTCCCTCTTTGATCGCGTTACAACATCTCTGATCTTCTAAACAACTCCTCATCATTTTCCAAATCGGTCTTACTCCATGCTTCAGAGTCCCTTGCTCCCAAGCAAAATCCAAGTCCCTGCCTAATTTGTCCCAGCAGGATACCGTAAGATTCCCGGACACCGCAAACCACGGAGCCACGGAATCACATTCATTTAAAAATCTTTCTAGGGTAGACTTCTTAATCTTCAAATTCCTAGCTAAAAGTAGCTCCTGAAGAGCCAGAAAAATTGGGTGTGACTCAGACAATCCCATGTTTAAAAATTTTACTTTCGATTCGCTGCTTCCCCGTGAAACTTTACCTTTAGTTTGCAACTTCCCGCGAAACTTTACCTTTTGTTCGCTATTTCCGCGAAACTTTACCATTTGTTCACTATCACCGTGAAACTTTACCTTTTGTTCGCTATTTCCGTGAAACTTTACCTTGTGTTCGCTATTTCCGTCAAACTTTATTGTCCTAATTTATCCCAGGAACTTACCAGCGCTGCACCTGACTGCAGGAGTTCTGAGTCTTTTCTGGGTCCCCGTACGGGCCACCACCTGTCGTGTCCCCCTTGACCAGCAAGGATGACGCAACTCACAAAAGCTCTTCTCCAGCAGTTTATTCAGGTCCCTTGAAAACAGTCTTCTGAATTCCGAATGTCTGGGCAGACCCAACCCACAGGCTAAATACTAAATGAACAGTCAATCAAGTAAAGCCACGTAGTGCTATCTTAGAAGCCCACGTATGCAGAAGCAAACCAGATCAGTGGTCTTAGTCAAATATGAACTTGTTTATCACAGAGAGCGCTCACCGTCGGGCTGGTGGAAGACAGAGACCAGCGCCATCTTTAGGGCGCGGCACATCGCAGCTCTCTACAGATCACCAGTGACTGACAGAGAGGGGAGGCCGCTTCAGGTCCTCACTATGAGGCTGGAAGATGAACATAGGCTGTTTGAAAACCCCCCTCCTCAAACAGTTGATATACAAGAATGGATGGACAAGGTTCCCTCAGCCTGGGCCGAACTTACTGGCATAGGAATGGCCAAACATCGCCCACCTGTGGTGGTGGAGGTTAAAGCTACCTCCACCCCCATTTCGGTCTGCCAGTACCCCATGAGCAAAGAGGCCAGAGATGGCATCCGCCCACACATACAGTGGCTCTTCGAGCTCAGGATCCTTGTTAAATGTCAGCCAGCATGGAACACCCCTCTGCTCCCAGTTCAGAAGCCTGGGACCAATGATTATAGACCAGTCCAGGACTTAAGGGAAGTTAACAAAAGAGTTGCTGATCTTCACCCTACAGTGCCCAACCCTTACAACCTCCTTAGCACCCTCCCCCCTCAGCGAACGTGGTACACAGTACTGGATTTAAAAGATGCCTTTTTCTGCTTACGGCTTAGCGCTTCTAGCCAGCCTATATTTGCCTTTGAATGGAGAGACCCAGCCTCGGGATTATCTGGACAACTAACTTGGACACACCTGCCACAGGGATTCAAGAACTCTCCCACCATCTTCGACGAGGCACTTCACCAAGATCCAGCCCATTTCAGGGCCTCCAACCCCCAGGTAGCATTACTTCAATATGTTGATGACATTCTCCTAGCAGCAGAGACTAAAGAAGACTGCCTCCTGGGAACTAGAAGCCTGCTGACTGAGCTCGGATCCCTGGGATACCGGGCCTCAGCCAAAAAGGCCCAAATTTGTCAACAACAGGTCAGTTACTTGGGGTATCTAATCAAAAATGGAAGGAGATGGCTGTCAGACGCTAGAAAAAACACTGTGGCTCAGATACCCGCCCCCAGGACTCCCCGACAAGTCAGAGAATTCTTGGGAACTGCTGGCTTTTGTCGGCTATGGATCCCAGGGATCGCAGAACTGCCTGCCCCTCTGTATCTGCTCACGAAAGAGAGTGCATCTTTCTTTTGGGGTGAGAAAGAGCAGGAGGCCTTTGACAGAATTAAATGGGCCCTGCTATTGGCCCCAGCCTTAGGACTGCCTGATGTGACTAAGCCATTCCATCTGTATGTAGCTGAAAATAAGGGGATAGCTAAAGGAGTCCTGACTCAGAGACTGGGCCCATGGAATCGGCCCATGGCATATCTATCAAAAAAATTAGACTCTGTGGCATCAGGATAGTGGCTGCTGTGGCGGCTTTAGTTAGAGATGCTGACAAGTTGACTTTGGGGCAAAACTTACAGTCACGGCCCCCCATGCCCTAGAAAGCGTAGTGCGCCAGCCTCTTGAGAGGTGGATGACAAATGCCAGGATGACTCACTATCAGTCACTCCTCCTGAATCCAGACCGCATCAAGTTTATGCCTGCTACGGGGCTTAACCCAGCCACCCTACTCCCCGACCCTGACTTAAAAGGATCAGCTATCATCCATGATTGCCGGGAAGTGCTTGCGGAGGCTCACAGTACTTGCACAGATCTCACTGACCAGCCACTCCATGATGCTGAAGCCACTTGGTACACAGATGGGAGCAGCTTTCTTGAAGAAGGTAAGCTGCCTTGAAGAAGGCAGGGGCAGCAGTGGTAGATGGAAAACGGGTCATTTGGGCTGCAGCTCTTCCCCAAGGGACTTCAGCACAGCGAGCTGAACTGATTGCCCTCACAAAAGCTCTTGAAATGACAAAACAGACAAAGATAAATATCTACACAGATAGTAGATATGCTTCTGCTACTGCCCATGTACACGGGGCCATTTATCAACAAAGAGGGCTCCTCACTTCAGCTGAAAAGGACATTAAAAATAAACAAGAGATCCTGGCTCTACTAGCTGCCCTCATGCTGCCAACTAAAGTAAGCATCATCCACTGTCCGGGTCATCAAAAGGACGGGTCCCCTATAGCAGAGGGAAATAATATGGCAGATCGAGTCGCCCGAGAAGCAGCCTTGGGAGATGGTATACTTGAATTAATTGCCATAGACCCTAATGAAACAGAGTCCCCACCACAACTTCAAAACGGTAAACAGACTATGAGCCCAAAAGAGGCAGAAGAGATGTTAAAACAGATGCACCGGTGGACTCACCTAGGAACAAAAAAATTAATTACTCTGATTAACAAAACTAACTATGAGATTCCAGGACTTCACAAGATAGCAGAGAATGTTGTCCAAGCCTGTATACCATGCCAGAAGGTCAATCCCAGTTGGGGTAAGACAAAACCTGGTAAGAGACTGCGTGGAGACAGGCTGGGGGCCTACTGGGAAGTTGATTTCACTGAGGTACGTCCTGCCAGGTATGGCATCAAATATCTGTTAGTCTTCATTGATACATTTTCAGGGTGGGTAGAAGCCTTCCCCACCAAAAATGAAACCGCCTGTACAGTGGCTAAAAAAATCCTAGAAGAAATATTTCCCTGATTCGGGGCCCCTAAGGCACTAGGGTCAGACAACGGGCCAGCCTTTACTGCCCAGATAAGTCAGGAAGTGGCCAGGTATTTGGGGACTGATTGGAAGTTACATTGTACATATAGACCCCAAAGCTCAGGACAGGTAGAAAGAATGAATAGAACTCTAAAAGAGACCTTGACTAAACTGTCCTTGGAAACTGACGGTACAGACTGGACGGTGCTTCTCCCTTTGGCCTTGTTCCATGTAAGGAACACCCCCTCTTGTTTTCATCTTACTCCGTTTGAGATTTTGTATGGTGCTCCCCCTCCCTTGCTTACCCTTGAGAGAAATACTGACCCTAGCTGTTGTCATAATAATGATTTATATGCCACATTAAAGGGACTCCAACTGGTCCAGAAGGAGGTGTGGACAAAGCTTGCTGACGCCTATCGACCAGGCACTCCAGAAACAGCTCATCCATTCCAGATCGGGGATTTTGTCTACATTCGTCGACATCACTCACAGAATCTGGAGCCTACATGGAAAGGGCCATATGTCATCCTGCTAACCACCCCGACTGCTGTCAAGGTTGACGGAATCTCAGCTTGGATCCACGCCTCCCACGTAAAGAAGGCACTGAAAGCCTCAGCAGAATGGCGAGTTCACCGCACTTCCAATCCTCTCAAGCTCAAGCTCCAACGATCCTTGGACTCTTAACTCCCTTTTTGCTCACCCAACTGACTGTGAGTTTCCCTAGCCCACATGTGCCTAAACGCCTAACTTGGCAGTTGTTGTCTCAAACAGGAGATGTGGTGTGGTCTAATTCCACCCTACTGCCCCCTGGACATGGTGGCCAGAATTGCATCCTGATTTGTGCCAACTGGCTGCAGGGCTAGACTACTGGGACATCCCTGATTATTACCCGACAGGGGGAAAGGACCCTTCAAAAAAGGGGTTGCCTGAATGTGATGGAAAACCAACCTGCTCACGTAAGCTATGTTCTGGGAGTGGGCTGAGAGGTAGAGGATTTGGTTGCAAACACCCCAATTACACAATGAACTACGAAAAATCCCTATTTATGTATGCCCCAGGAATAACTCTAGAGAAAAAAGCCGCACATGTGGGGGGATTGAAACCTTCTATTGTGGTTCCTGGGGCTGTGAGACAACAGGGGATACTTACTGGCTTAACTGAAAGAGTGACCTAATACAGGCGAGTCGGGGTCATGAATATAAACAACCAGGGCTAAGTCAACAAACCTGTACTAGGCCTCTCGGAGGTACTACTTTTGTCCAATATGGGGTCTCCATCCAGGTAGATCCTAAGCGAGGAGACTGGAAAGGAGCAGGCCCATGTCTGGATTTTACTTGTAACCCCCTCATCTTCCGGTTCACAGAGGCAGGGAAAAAACTTACCACTCAATGGATAAGAGGAATACCATGGGGCCTAAGATTATATGTCACTGGACATGATGATGGAGTGATTTTCACTATAAGACTAAAAATTGAATCCCCATTGCCCACTGTCATTGGGCCTAACTCAGTCCTTAACCAAGGGGTTTTGGCTCCAAGAGCGGTCACTCAAACCTCAGAAAGTCAACAACAGTCAAGAATACTGACACCTGTCCCCTCTTCATCCCTTGACCTATCCACCCAAACGAGAATGCTAAAATTAATCACAGGTGCTTACCAAGTTCTCAATGCCACTAACCCAGGGGCAACTGAGTATTGCTGGCTTTGCTACACTGCCCCGCCACCTTATTATGAAGCAGTTGGGGTGGATGCTGAGGTAAACACTACTCCCTCCGAACAATGTAGATGAAAACAAGGTGGGGGAGCCAAGATAACCCTTTCCTCAGTTCCAGGAAAAGAAGTCTGTGTAGGCACTCCATTCCCCTCCCAACAACACCTTTGCAATAGAACTGAACGTGTCACTGACTCCTACTCCTCTGGGTACCTCATCCCTCCTGACGATGGATGGTGGATGTGCAGTACAGGGCTTGCCCCATGTGTGTCTGTAGCTGTGTTGAACACAACTAATGAGTTCTGCGTATTGGTGCAACTATTTCCCAGGCTATTTTACCACCCAGACTCTTCCTTTCTAGATGCCTATGAGGGGGGCTATAAAGCTAAAAGAGAACCTGTGACAATGACTTTAGTTGTATTATTGGGTATAGGGGTGGCAACCAGAGTGGGAACGGGTGCTGCAGCTTTGGCACAGCAGCCGCAATACTATGCTAGTTTACGCCAGGAAATAGATACTGACCTACAAGTACTGGAAGATTCCATTTCAAAGTTAAAAGAATCCTTATCTTCACTGTCTGAGGTGGTCATGCAGAACTGGAGGGGGTTAGATCTTCTATTTCTAAAAGAAGGGAGGTTATGTGCAGCCCTAAAAGAAGAATGTTGTTTCTATATAGATCATTCTGGAGTCATTACTGACTCTATGAATAAGCTAAGGGAAAGGATAGCCGCTAGACAAAAAGAAAAACAAAGTTCCCAGGGATGGTTTGAGTCATGGTTTAATAAAGCCCCATGGTTTGCAACTTTAATATCTACACTGATGGGACCCCTCGTTATCCTTTTCCTCCTGTTCACTCTAAGGCCTTGCATACTAAGCCGACTAGTTTCCTTTGTTAGAGAACGGATCAGCGCTGTTCAAGTGCTAATGTTAAGACAACAATATGCGGGGAGATCCCACTTGAGGAATCAGGCCCCTGATTCCAAGATTGAAATCACTCACTTGAAGAAGAGGGGAATGTAAGGGTGTAAAAATTAATGAATACATGGCCTTCTCTGTGGTGAGACCCTGACCTCACTCCTTCTGGAAACCTTCCACAGAACTCACTCCTTGAAAATAACAAAGCTTGCATAGCTGGCCGGTAAGGATACATTGTCAGAGAAAGCCCTTAGAAGCCAGTATTCCTCAGAAATTGCCTGGAAGGAAAGGGTAGAGGGCTTCTGAGGGTGTCCTGCCTGCCACTTAGTGCAAAATTCGGGTAATTTCTTAAATTTGTTTGCAGCGTCAAGCGCACTAAGGAGTCAGAATAGCTATTTCCCTTGGAATTTGTTATCACAAAGTAAAAAATACCAACGAAATAACTACAGCTGCTACTAACCTGCACATATGCTTCCCCATCATATGCTTTGTGTGTGTGTGTGGTTTTTCTAGACAAGGTTTCTCTGTGTAACAGTACTGGCTATCCTGGAACTCACTTTGTAGACCAGGCTGGCCTGTCTCTGCCTCCTGAGTGCTGGGATTAAAGGTGTACACCACCAAACCTGGCTATATGCATAATTTTTAAAACAAAAATGAAAATAAATCTTTAGGAGCTCGAGAAATGGCTCAGAAGGTAACTGTCTGGTCTTTCCATTGGACGTAGGTTGGATTCCCAGCAGTCCTAGAAGAACCAATCCCTTCTCCTGACTTCCGTGGGCACCAGGCCTACAGGTGGTGTACAGATATATATATACACATATATATATATATATGCAAGCAACACACTCATACATATTATACATACATACATATTATATATATATATATATATGTTTGGTTTTTGGTGTTTCAAGACAGGGTTTCTGTGCTAGGATTAATGGCATGCACCACCACACCTGGCTTAGAACAGTATTTTAGTTTTCTTTCATATATCATATCCAGACTGCAGTATCTCCTATACTCCCTCCCTGCCAGTCTCTCCCCGTCTTCCCCAGATCCACCCCTTCTGTCTCCCCTCAGAAAAGAGTATGCTTCCCAAGGCCACCAACCAAACACAGCATAACAAGCTACAGTAAGACCAGGAACATACTATCATATCAAGGCTGGGTGAGGCCACCTTATAGGAGGAAAAGGGTCAAGGACAGTCCCCACTCTCTCTCTCTTTTTTTTTTTTTTTTTTTTTTTTAGTTTTTTCGAGACAGGGTTTCTCTGTGTAGCTCTGGCTGTCCTGGACTCGCTTTGTAGACCAGGCTGGCCTCGAACTCACAGAGATTCGCCTGCCTCTGCCTCCCGAGTGCTGGGATTAAAGGCATGCGCCACCACCGCCCGGCTTCCCACTCTCTCTCTTAAGATTCCCACAAAACACCAAGCTACTCAGTCATAATTCATATTCAGAGGACCTAGATCAGAGCCATACAGGATCTTTACCAGCTCCCATGAGTCCAGTCAGTTGATTCTGTGAGGCCATGTCCTCATGGTGTCCCTGATCCTTCTGTTCCTCCTATCCTTCCTCTCCATCCTCCACAGGACCACCCCAGCTCTGCCTAATATTTGGGTATGGGACTCTACATCTGCTCCCATCAATTGCTGGATGAAATCTCTCTGGTCTTTCTGATGACGATTCCAGAACACTCTGCAGGATAAACTTTAGATAGACAGTTTTGTGGCTGGGTTGGTGTCCCAATCCCTGCAGTTGAGGCCTTGCCTGGTTTCAGAAGATGGCTGGTTCAGCCTCTGTGTCCCCCATTACTAGGAGTCTTTGCTATGGTTATTCTCCTAGATTCCAAGGAGTTTTCATTGCACCAGGTTCCCACCTTGCCCCCCAAAATGTCACTTTCCATTAGTTTTCCCCACTATTTTCTCCCTTCCCCCTACCTGATCCCTTCTGTTCGAAACCCCAACTGCCCCCAGTCCACTGTGGAAATGTATTGTAGTTCCCCTTCCCAGGGAGATCCTTGCAATCCCCCTCAGCCTCTCTGGGTCCATGGACTGTAGCATCATTGTCTTTTTCTTTACAGCTAATACCCACTTATGAGTTAGTACATACCGTGTCTTTCTGGGTCTGGGTTACCTCACTTAGGATTTTTTTATAGTTCCATCTATTTGCCTGGAAATTTCATGATGTCTTTTTTTTTTCTTTTTAGGTTTTTTGAGACAGGGTTTCTCTGTGTATTGTTGACTGTTATGGATTCACTCTGTAGACCAGGCTGTCCTTGAACTCAGAGATCTTGCCTCTGCCTCCTGAGTGCTGGGATTAAAGGTGTGCGCCACCACACACCTGGTGATGCTATTGTTTTTAACAGCAGAGTAATATTCCATTGTGTAAAATGTACCACATTTTCTTTATCCATTCGTTGGATAAGGGACATCTAGATTGTTCCCAGTTTCTGACTATTATGAATAAAGCTGCTATGAACATAGTTGAGCAAATGTCCTTGTGATAAGATGGAGTGTCTTGGGTATATTCCCAGGAATGGTATAGCTGGGTGTTGAGGTAGATTGATTCCCAATTTTCTGAGAAACCACTGTACAAATTTGCACTTCCACCAGGAGTGGAGGGGTGTTCTCCTTGTTCCACATCCTTGCCAGCATGAGCTGTCACCTAATATTTTTTATCTTAACCATTCTGACAGGTTTAAGATATAATCTCAAAGTCATTTTGATTTGCATTTCCCTGATGGCTAAGGTTGTTGAACATTACAGTGTTTCTCTGCCATTTGAGATTCCTCTTATGAGAATTCTCTGTTTAAATCTGTATCACATTTATTTATTTGTTTGTTTTGGGGGTTTTGAGACAGAGTTTCTCTGGGTAATAGCCCTAGCTATCCTGGACTCCTTTGTAGATCAGGGTGGCCTAAAACCCATTGAGATCTTCCTGCCTCTGCCTCTGGAATGCTGGTATTAAAGGTGTGTGCCACCACACCTAGCTTGTACTGAAGATGAAACTTTTAACATTAAATATATTGACAATAACTATAAGCACTTATAGCAAATATAACACTTATTATCTAACAACTAGCCCTAAGAATGACTATAAACCCCTATTATCTAACAACTAACCCTATTAATAACTGTAAACACCTAATATATAACAACTAACCCTAACCTTTTAGAAGGATACAGTCTCTGGGGTAAGTCCTCAGTTGAACACCTCAGGAGTAGATCCTTTATGGCACTTGGCCAACAGTCCTTCTTCAGAAACATCTCAGATGTAGGTCCTTTAGGGTAAGTTAGTTATTTCAAAGCTATAGCAGCTTCACTTTAAATGAGGCTTGAGGTTTTCTTCTCTTTGGAATGCCTCAGCTGTCTATAAGCCAATTTATTCAGTTTGTACTAGCCAGCCACTCAGCTGCTCTGCAACCGTTGTGGGGGCTGGCTACAGTTCTATTCAGGCTGCTGTTTGTTCTGGTGGAACCCCTCAAGGGAAAAACTGTGCCACAGGGTTTAGTCCTTGACTTTTTGCTTCCTTGCTGAGGCCTTCTCTGCTCACCAGCTTCTTTTTGCCTCAGGGAGAGCTGACCATATTTTTTCAGCTCTGTTTGAGATCAAGTTTTCAGTCCACCTGCATTAGCTCCACCAGATGAAACAAGCAGTCTTGCATTTCATCAACTCTAGCATGGGAACCCTTGGGCTCCACCCACTTCATCCTTAAATAGTGTCTCTCTCTCTCCTTG
>CAJQZJ010000363.1:884409-914921 GCA_907164525.1 Lophiomys imhausi | reverse complement strand
TTTGACAATATATAAAGTATTATCTTTCAATCTAGGTTAAAGAAGAAATTATTTTGTTATTTTGGAGCTAAACCAGCTTTAGTGTATATATTTTGAGATCTCAAAGGACACTTTGTTTGTATTGAGTAGGCCTTTTATAAGTAGCTTTTAAACTTAGGTCCTTCTAAATCCTATGTGTGTGTCTCTGCATTCCAATTATTAGGGTCAAAGACCTGTGGTTCCCATCTGAAGGGATTAAAGATGTGTTCCATCACTCCTGGATCAAAGTTTTTCTCTATTTAGAGTTTGTTTTGTATCAGGCTGACCTTGAGCTCTGAGATCTGCCTGTTTCTGTCTCTAGTATGTTGGGATTAAAGGTGTACTCTTCTTGGATGATGGGATTAAGGGTGTTCACCCTCACCACCCTGTTCCGTGTAACTCTAGAATTTATAAGACCACTAACTCTATAGTGTTCCTCCCGTCTCTGCTGAAGATAAGGCATGGGTTAACACCACATTATTCATGTATTTTACCTTAGCTCTAAGTTTTTTCGACTCTTGGAGGTTTATAAAACCAGGTTGAATGGCTGTAACCATTATTTTATTCACAGTATTTAACATTGTTACCTGCTTTTTTTAAATTAATAAATTTATTTGTTTGTTGCTTCAGGTTACATCTCTATCATATTGTCCTCTTTCCCTGCTTCCCAGCCCCACCCTCCCATCCTCTACCCACTAACCCTTCTCTCTTGTTCCTCTGGGGTGGAGTGTCCCTACATAACAGTCCCTTGCAACAGTTCAGGAGTCATATGAGGGCCAAGAGCCTCTTCATAAACCGGGGGCCTACGAGGCAGTACCGCCAGTGAAAGGTGTCTCCTTGCTACGGGGGGAAAACTAAAAAAAGACCAACAAACACACAAACACACAAAAACAAAGAACAACAACAAAAAAAGAAATGAAAAAGAAAAAAAAAGTCTATGTCCATGTTCCTTTTGGTGTGTTGGTTGTAGTACAGATATCCTGTACTATATAGCTAAAATCCTACTATAAGTGAATAGATGCCATGTGCATCCTTCTGAGACTGGGTTAGCTCACTCAGGATGAGCTCCTCTAGATTCATCCATTTGGTTGCAAATTGCATGCTTTCATTGTTTCTGATAGCTGAGTAATATTCCATTGTATAGATGTACCACAGTTTTTTAATCCATTCTTCAGTTGGGGTACATCTGGGTTGTTTCCAGTTTCTAGCTATTACAAATAAGGCTGCTATGAACATAGATGAGGAGACTTCCCTATGACTCCATGAGGAGTTCTTTGGGTGTATACCCAGAAGTGGTATGGCTGGGTCCTGAGGCAAAGTTATTCCAAGATTTCTAAGATATCGCCATACTGACCTCCATAGTGGTTGCACAAGCCTGCACTCCCACCAGCAATGGAGTAGGGTTCCCCTTTCTCCACACCCTCGCCAGCATGTGCTGACATTTGAGCTCTTTATCTTAGCCATTCTGACAGGTGTGTGATGGAATCTCAGAGTCGTCTTGAGTTGCATTTCTCTGATGATTAAGGATGCTGACGATTTCTTCAGGTGTCTCTCGACCATTAGGGATTCCTCCTTTCTGAATTCTCTATTTAGCTCTGTCTCCCATTTTTTGACTGGATTATTTGGTTTCTTGGCTTTTAGTTTCTTGAGTTCTTTGTAGATTTTGGGTATTATCCCTCTATCAGACGTGGGGTTGGTGAAGATTTTCTCCCAGTCTATTGGTTGCCGTTTTGTTTGAATGACAGTGTCTTTTGCCTTACAGAAGTTTGTCAGTTTCAAGAGGTCCCATTTATTGATTGTTGATCTCAAGTCCTGAGCTGTTGGTGTTCTCTTCAGGACGTTGTCGCCTGTGCCAATTAGTTCGAGGGTTTCTCCCACTTTTTCTTCTAATAGATTTAGTGTGACCGGCCTTATGTTAAGGTCTTTGATCCACTTGGACTTAAGTTTTGTACAAGGTGATATGTATGGGTCTAATTTCATTCTTTTACAAATGGACATCCAGTTGGACCAGCACCATTTGCTGAAGATGCTGTCCTTCTTCCATTGTGCCGTTTTGGCTTCTTTGTCAAAGATTAGTTGGGCATAGGTGTGTGGGTCCATGTTTAGGTCTTCAATTCGATTCCATTGATCCACTGGTCTGTTTCTATACCATTACCATGCTGTTTTTACTACTATTGCTCTGTAGTAAAGCTTGAATCTGGGATGGTGACACCTGCAGATGCTTTTTTATTGTACAGGATTGATTTAGCTATTCTGGGCTTTTGTTGTTCCATATGAAATTGAGAGTAGCTCTTTCCAGGTCTATAAAGAATTGTGTTGGTATTTTGATAGAAATTGCATTGAATCTATATATTGCTTTTGGTAGGATAGCCATTTTTATTATGTTGATCCTACCTATCCATGAGCATGGGAGATCTTTCCACCTTCTAAAGGCCTCTTCCATTTCTTTCTTCAGGGGCTTGAAGTTCTTGTTGTATAGGTCCTTTACTTACTTGGTTAGAGTTACCCCCAGGTATTTTATATTGTTTGTGGCTATTGTGAAGGGGGTTGTTTCACTTATTTCTTTCTCGGTATATTTGTTTGTTGTATAAAGAAGGGCTTCTGATTTTTTTGAGTTAATTTTGTATCCAGCCAACTTGCTGAAGTTGTTTATCAGCTGTAAGAGTTCTTTGGTGGAGTTTTGGGGTCACTTATGTATACTATCATATCATCTGCGAATAGGGATAATTGGACTTCTTCATTTCCAATTTTTATCCCTTTGATCTCCTTTAGTTGTCTTATTGCTCTAGCAAGAACTTCAAGTACTATATTGAAGAGATAGGGTGAAAGTGGACATCCTTGTCTTGTCCCTGAGTTTAGAGGAAATGCTTCAAGCTTCTCTCCATTTAATTTGTTGTTGTCCATTGGCTTGCTGTATATTGCCTTTATTATTTCTAGGTATGATCCTTGTGTGTCCGTTCTCTCCAGAACTTTTAGCATGAAGGGGTGTTGGATTTTGTCAAATGCTTTTTCTGCATCTAGCAAGATTATCATGTGGTTTTATTCTTTCATCTTGTTTTTGTGGTGAATTACATTGATAGAATTTCGTATGGTGAACCATCCCTGCATTCCTGGGATGAAGCCTACTTGATCATGATGTATTCTTTTGATGTGTTCTTGAATTCGGTTTGCTAGTATCTTATTAAGTATTTTTGCATCTATGTTCATGAGGGAAATTGGTCTGAAGTTCTCTTTCTTTGTTGGGTCTTTGTGTGGTTTAGGAATCAGAATGACAGTGGCCTCATAGAATGAGTTTGGCAGTGTTCTTTTTGCGTCTATGTGGTGGAAGAGTTTGAAAAGTAATGGTGTTAGTTCCTCTTTGAAGGTCTGGTCGAATTCCGTGCTAAAGCCATCTGGCCTGGGCTTTTTTTGGTTGGGAGATTATTAATGAGTGTTTCTATTTCCTTAGGCGTTATCGGGCTGTTTAAGCTGTTAATCTGATCTTGATTTAGTTTTGGTTGGTGGAATCTATCAAGGAAATTGTCCATTTCTCTTAGGTTTTCAAATTTGGTGGAATATAGATTTTTAAAGTAGTACCCAAATATTTTCTCGATTTCCTCAATGTCTGTTGTTATTTCTCCCTTTTCATTTCTGATTTTGTTGATTTGAGTTCTTTCCCTTTGCCTTTTAGTTAATTTGGCTAGGGGTCTGTCTATTTTGTTGATTTTCTCAAAGAACCAACTCTTGGTTTCATTGATTCTTTGTATAGTTCTTTTTGATTCTAAGTTGTTGATTTCAGCCCTAAGTTTGATGATTTCCTGCCTTCTGCTCTTCTTGGGAGTGTTCGTTTCTTTTTTTTCCAATTCACCTAGCTTAGCTGTTAATTCGCTAATATGAGCTGTCACAATTTTCTTTTTGAAAGCACTTAGTGCTATGAACTTTCCTCGTAGCACGGCTTTCATTGTATCCCATAGGTTTGGGTATGTTGTGCCTTCATGGTCGTTGGATTTTAAGAAGTCTTTGATTTCCTTCTTTATTTCTTCCCTGACCCAGTAGTCATCCAGTAAGGAGCTGTTCAATTTCCATGTGTGTGTGTAGGCTTTCTGTTGATTCTTTTGCTATTGAAGACCAGCTTTACTCGGTGATGGTATGATAAGATACAAGGTGTTATTTCAATTTTCTTTTATCTATTGAGACTATCTTTGTGTCTGACTATGTGGTCGATTTTGGAGAAGGTTCCATGAGGTGCTGACAAAAAGGTGTATTCCTTTGTGTTTGGGTGAAACGTTCTTTAGATATCTGTTAGGTCCATTTGTTTCATGATCTCTGTTAGACTCAATATTTCTCTGTTTTGCCTCAGTCTTGATGATCTGTCTATTGTGGTGAGTGGGGTGTTGAAGTCTCCCACTACTAATGTGTTATGATCGACGTGCGATTTAAGTTTTAGAAGTGTTTCTTTTCCGAATGTAGGTGCCTTTGTATTTGGGGCATAGATGTTCAATACTGAGATTTCCTCTTGATGAATATTTCCTTTAATGAGTATATAATGCCCTTCTCTGTCTTTTTTAATTAACTTCAATTAGAAGTCTGTTTTGTTTGATATTAGGATGGCTACTCCAGCGTGCTTCCTGGGTCCATTTTTTGGAAAGTCTTTTCCCAATCCTTTACTCTGAGGTAGTGTCTATCTTTGATAGTGAGATGTGTTTCTTGTATGGAACAAAAGACGGGTCTTGGTTGCGAATCCACTCTGTAAACCTGTGTCTTTTTATTGGGGAGTTGAGTCCATTGATGTTGTTGGATATTAGTGACCTGGGGTTGTTATTTCCCATTAGTTTGGTATAGGTGATGATCCTGTGCCTCTTTTGGTTTAGTTGCTGAGGGGTTTTCTATTCCCTTTGTTTTCTTGGGTGTAGTTTTCTTCTCTGGGTTGGAATTTTCCTTCTAGGATTTTCTGTAGGGCTGGGTTTGTGGGTAGATATTGTTTAAATTTGATTTTGTCATGGAATATCTTGTTTTCTCCATCTATGTTGATAGAGAGTTTTGCTGGGTAGAGTAGTCTGGCTTGGCACCTATGTTCTCTCAGGACTTGTAGGATATCTGTCCAGGCCCTTCTAGCTTTTAAAGTTTCTGAGGAGAAGTCAGGTGTAATTCTGATAGGTCTGCCATTGTATGTGACTTGGCCTTTTTCTCTTACAGCTTTTAATATCCTTTCTTTATTCTCTACATTTGGAGTTTCAATTATTACGTGGTGAGAGGAGTTTCTTTTCTGATCTAATCTGTTTGGTGTTCTGTAAGCCTCTTGGATTTTTATTGGCATCTCTTTTTTCAGGTTTGGGAAGTTTTCTTCTATGATTTTGTTGAAGATATTTCCTGGACCTTGGAGTCGGGAGTCTTTTCTTTCCTCTATGCCTATAATTCTTAGGTTCCATCTTTTCATTGAGTCTTTGATTTCTTGGATGTTGTGGGTGAGAGATTTTTTAGCCTTCTCATTTTCTTTGGATGTTGTACTGCTTTCTTCCATTGAATCTTCCATGCCTGAGATCCTGTCTTCCATCTCTTGCATCTTATTTTTGATACTCACATCCGCAGCTCCTGTTCTCTTCCCTTGATTCTCCACTTCCTCTTTTAACTCTGACTGTGTTTTCTTTATTGTTTCTATTTCTATTTTCATGTCTTGTATGGTATTGTTCGTTTTGTACATTTCCTTCTCCAGTTTGCTTGTTTTTGTCTGGAAATCTTTCATTGCTTTGTCCTTTTCCTGTTCAAGCTGAGTCACCTTGGCTTGGAGCTCTTTAATTGTGTTATTCATTGTTTTGACTTGTAAAATTGTGGCTTCGTTGAATTCCTTCATAGATTTAAGTTCTCCTTGAAGGCACTCTATCACTTTCCATAATGCAGAATTGTCATCGTTTTCATGTGTTTCTGTTTGTGTGAGGTCATCCGAATTGGATGAGCTAGGATAGTTCTGCGTTGTTGGAGTCATATTTCCTTGATTTCTATTTTTTCTTGGACCTTTGGCCATATGGATGTCTTTAGCTGTCTCCTCTCATCGTTTTCTTGGCTTGGATCCACAGGGGATGCTTTGGTGTAGGAGTCGAATTGCTTGGCTATCTGTCGTTGCTTACAGGGGGATCTCAGAGTCACTGTGATTCTAATAGCCTGAAGCACTGTGAGCTGGTGCAGCCTATTCCCAGGTAGTGAGAAATATCCCGGGATTGTTTCACTGCTCCCAATTCAGACTTCTCTATGTTGCACACTGAGTGATCAGCCTGTAATGGTTCTGATGGTATGGACCTGTTTGCCCAGGCACAGATTCTATGGGCTTTGGTTGTCGTCACGGAGACTGACAGGGCCTGCCTCATGCCTAATATGTCTGGGTTTTCCAGAATATAGCTATGGTCCCCTGGCTTCTGGCTTCCCACTAGGCTCCTCCGCCGCGGCGTGGTACCTCAGCCCCGCCCGCCTGTGCCGGCTTCCCACCCCAGCTCCTCAGCCGTGGGTGCATGGAGCCTCAATCCTGCCCGCCTGTGCCATCTTCCCACCCCAGCTCCTCAGCCGTGGGCGCGCGGAGCCTCAATCCTGCCCGCCTGTGCGAGCTTCCCACCCTGGCTCCTCCGCTGTGGGCACATGGAGTCTCAGCCCCGCCCACCTGTGCCAGCTTCCCGCCCTGGCTGCTCTGCCGCAGGCTTGGCGCTTCTGCCCTGCCCGCCGGCTTCCCACTTGGATCCTCCGCGGCTCGAACGGCTGCGGACCTCCCGCTGTGCGCCCTGTTTCTGCCTTGCTAAGACTTCAACTAGTCCGCAAAGTTTCCTAAATAGCTATAAGGTCCTCCTGAGGTGTGGGGAGCCTAGTAGGCTAGTGAGTGATCGCCATGTGGGCTCTGATTCTGTCTGCTGTGTATTAGGGTCGATCTTACCAGGTGCCTCTCCAAATGGGAGTTCCCGAGTCCTGGATTTAGTGGCTTCTGTGTCTGAGAGAGATGGGGGGAGAGCCTAGCCCTGGGACTTTTAACAGTCCCTTGGGAGCTGTGTGTTCCTGGAGGGTCTAGCCTCTCCGGTTTTTGCACAGTTTCCAATAACTCCATGCTTTTTATGGCTCTTTTCCCCCATGTTCAAAATGCGTCAGTGCGGGTCGCCGTCATCTTGGATCCCCCAGTGCTTGGGTTTTTAATGCTTATCCTGTGCGTCTGCCAAAATCTGCCTTCATAGTTTGCTCTGTTATGAAGCTAATGGATACTTAGGTTGGCATGAAAGATCTTTGCATGACTCCTAAGTGAAGGGTAAAGGTGCCTCCTAAGGAGGGCTGAAGCTTTGCTGCTTCGATGGTGGTGGGAGGAGGAAGAAGCTGATTAGTAAAAAGGGTTTAAACATGATGTCACTTGCAACTAAAGGCAACTACATTTTATCGGATGATGGAGAGTCACTGAAGAAAAAAGGAATTAAAAAATAATGAAAATCACCTTTGCACACTGAAAGTAATACTTTATTGGTTGAGAAAAATATTTTATTTCCACGAGCAAAAATTAAATTCAGTATATGACTGGTTTATTTATCTCAGAAGATATATAAAGAGCCAATTCTTATGTGGAAAAGTGCTAAGAATGTGGCAAAGAGAAGTGTGTGTGCACATGTGGGCATGTGTGTGTGTGTTTGTGGTTTGTGTTATGTGTGTCTGTGCAGTGCATGTGTGTATGTGGTGTGTGTGCCTGTTTGTGTGAATGGAGTGCATGTGTGTAGTGTTTATGTAGTGTGTGTGTGTGTGTGTGTGTGTGTGTGTGTGTGTGTGATGTGCTGGCATGTATCCATTTGTTTTTGTGTGTGTGCATTCACCTATGTGTGTTTATGTGGAGAGCAGGGGTTCAAATCAGGACCTATTTTCTATCACTCTTTATATGATTTTTAAGGGGTCTTTTTCCTCCCCAAAGCACACCATTTTATTTACAATGGCTAGACAGAGAGCCACTAAATTTGTCTGTCTCCCACACCAACACTGGACTTACAGATGCATGCCACCCCTTCTGGCTTCTACATGGGTGCTTCAGATTCAAATTCAATTCCTCGTTCTTGGGCAACAAGTATTTTACCCACTGATCCATCTCCTCAGCCCCCAAAAGTGAAAGTCTTACACATTGTTAGAAGCATTGTAAGCTACTGCAGCCATTACAGATAATTGTATACAGATTTTTTTTTAATCTAAACAGAATGAGTATATGAACTTGCAATCTGAGTATTTATCCAAAGGAAGTAAAGTCACTAGGGGGAAGAAATACCACCTCTACCCCATGATTCATAACAGTCAGGATATGGACTCAACTTTATGTCAATCTAAATATCAACAAGAATATGATAAAGAAAATAGGGTACACATCCATAATACAATAATATTATTTAGCCACTGAAATTCATGAAATTCTGACATTTGGGGAAAGATGAGTGGACTTAGATATCATAATGTAACATGAAATAAGTCAGGTGTGGTTTGGATCAACTGCACATGTGTGCAGGGGAGAGGAATCATCCATGGTGTTCTAAGGCTCAGCATAGCAAGCATGGTCAACTCTAGAGCATTCATGGTCAACTCTAGAGCATTCTGTACATAAGACATAAGTCATCAGAAAGGAAAGAGACTCAGTTGAGGAAATGCCTCCATGAGATCCAGTTGTAGGACAGTTTCTCCACTAGTGATCAATGGGGGATGGCCCAGTCCATTGTGGGTGGTGCCATTCCTCAGCTGGTAGTGCTGGGTTCTATAAGAAAGTGGGCTGGGCAAGCTTGGAAAGCAAGCCAGAAAGCAGCAGCCCTCCATGGCTTCTCTCATCAACTCCTGCCTCCAAGTTCCTGCCCTGTTTGAGGTCCTATCCTGAGTTCCTTTGGTGATGAACACCAATGTGGAAGTTTAAGTTAAACAAACTCCTTTCAGCTTCCTTTTTTGTTGTGGTGCTTCATTTCATCAATTGAAACCCTGACTAAGACATCAGGCATCCAAAGACAAACACTGCATAATTACATGGTCTCATTCATGTGTGAGAGATCTCACAGAGTTGATCTTGCAGAAGCCTAGAATAGAGTCCTGATTACCAGAAACTAGGGAGAGGGAGGAGTGAGAAAATGTGTCCCAATGTGTGCAGGGGAGAGGAATTATCCATGGTGTTCTAAGGCTCAGCATAACAAGCATGGTCAACTCTAGAGCATTCTGTACCACATGATGATAGTTCCAAAAAGTTTAGAATGTTCTCCACATAAAGAAATGACCAACATTCAAAATGTCATACAGGCTAATTGCCCTGGGATGAGCTGTTAGCAATACATACATGGACCAAAACATTGCCTTATACCTCATAAATAAGTATAAAGATCGTGTCCATCAAAACAAAAAAAGTAAAATAAAGTATGGTGGCACATGGGGAGGATTACCATGAATTCAAGGACAGCCTGAGCTACATAAAAAGACTTTTTTCAAAAAACATAAAATATCAAAGAAAGTGTAATGTTTGATGCTGTCAGCAAAATGATGGCTGCTCTATACTCTCTACAGCTGAAAAGATACACAAAAACTAGAGAGGGTGGCAAGGGAGCAGTGTAGACCTTGGTTTGTGGAGCCTGACTGAATCCATCTTGAAAAAAGATTACATTTTGTATTAAGTTTGACTAAGAGCTGACCTCCAGTTCCAAAACAACAACAAAATGTACCCAGCCTTGTATTCCAGGGGTGTTCCCTCATCATCACCAGAAAGCTCACTCTGAGAAAGCACCCAAAAAATTCTAAGCAAACTTTCTGGTGGTCAAGCTGACCTCAGCTGGTTAGTCAGTAACAACGAGCCAATCAGAAATGGACATGACTAGCTACCCAAATGTCATCAAGTCATATGGTAAAGAACCTGCTTCTTTGTCTGAGTCTCTATATAAACTCTGTACTCTTGGGTCTGGGTGCTCTCAACTGCTGTGTCAGTGAGTGTTGAGATTCTAAGCTGTGAGCTTGAATAAACAACCCTCATGTATTTACATTGGAGTTGGCTCCTAGGTGGTCTTTTGGGGTCTTGAGAACTGGGCAGAACATTTGGGGGCTTGTCCACCCGGGATCCCCAAGGTCACCAGGACTCCTGCCTGGAGGGTTCAAACCGGCCAGTAAGCTACTATGTCTCTATGTGTGTCTGTCTCTGTATATATGTCTGTCCATGTACTTGTGAAAACCAGGGCGGTATTCCTGAATTTCCAGTAGACTGGTATTGACCTTTACATTTGGAGGATCCGTCAAGAACTTGGGTACCCTGAGTCACCAGGAAAGACCCCAAGATGGAGGTATGAGCTCATTTTTTGTCTAGTCTAACTCTCTGTCTATGCTGTGAGACTGTTTGTCTCTGTTTTCGTTTTATGGAAAGTTCAAGTTTGGCTTGTTTTCAGGTTCTGCATAAAGTCTGTCTGGACTGATTTATTGTTTGTGAGACCATTTGTTTTTGTTTGTGTTCTGTGGTTTGGCTTCTGTTGCCTTTCAGTTTTCTTTTTGGTTTGCCCAAGTTCAGAAATACTCTGGTTGTGCATGTCAGATAACGCACAATTGAAATGCATGTGGTGCGTGTTCTGGGTTTGTCCATGTCAGATAATGTACACAGTTTCTGGTTTCTATGTGTCAGATAATTCAGGTGACTACTGAGCAGTAGGGCAGACGTGCTTGTTATCCTGCCAGTCACGAGAGCCTGGGGATGCTCCAGCTGTCTCTGAGAAAGAAGGGGGAAGAGGTGCCTCCCTTCTTGTCCGGATCCCCAGTGTCAGTGGGGGAACAGGAACTGGTCTTGCCTAGCTGGTTATTGGATCGAGCTTGGCACTGTCTCACTGTTGTGCTGTACATTGTATAATCTATGTGACTATTTCCTTCTTTTGGTCTCAGACTGATTTGGGCTGACATTCCAGGCTTGTTCAGGATCTGCTTGGCCAGTTGTTATTTGCTGGTTTTATGTTTGTCTTCTTGTTTATATGTTTTTGACTGTCTTTCTCTGAATCCACACAAGAAAATGAGTTTACATGCAAGCTGAATGTGCATGCATGTCTGACAGGAACAGCCTTAGACCTTGGCTGCCTTTCCCCTTGTACCACACTGAGATTGATCTCCCTTCTCCTGCTGTCTGTGCCTGGGCCAAGATGTGGGAAGAAATGGGGACTTGCTGATCTTCCTTCACCTGCCAAAATCATTGTGAGGGAACAAGGCCCTCCTATCCACCAGGGCAGCTCTGAAATTCCAATTGTCAGTTAACAGAAAAGACTCCCTAAGGTAAAAGCTGCCTTGAACTGGGTGAGTTACGGGGTCACCCCTCCTTCTCAGAGGCAGAAATGAAAACTAGACAGGCTAAGGGAGATTTGTTACTATCAGGAAGATAAAAGGGGTCCCACAAGGACAAGCACTGCAAAGTTTGCCTGTTGAAAAGTGCAACAAAGATAAAAAGAAAGTTTGCTGGAGGATGTTGATATAAATAAAGGTTTGGCCATGAAAACATATGTATGTCAGAGAAAACATGGCTTGAATTTAATTATGCTTTGTAGTTGGGAATGAAAAATTGTTCAGAATGTCTGATGTCTGAGTACACCTAGATAATTAATTATTTGGACAGAAACAGATATAAAAAAGAAAAAGAAAAAAAGTCAGGGATCATTGGGGTCCCCATGAGAAAGAAGGGATGAAAATCTTAAGGGAGAGTTGTGAGGGTCTGAGGATGTAAATGTACGTTATAAAGAAAAGCTTCTAAGAAGATGTCTAGGAATATGACAAGATGTTAAGGTTTAGTAAATGCAAGTTACTAAGGTTGGAAAAAGGTTAGAAGATGACAAAAATGGTTAAAGATATGTTATAGATGCGGGTTTGCAGGTTGATGGTCAATTAAAGTTATGGTTTTGTTACAATTATGGAGGTTCTTGGTTATAATGGGCTTTGTTCATTACTGTAGCCTCTTTTTAGATTAAGAAACCAAAAAAAATCTCTTGTTTTACAAACTGATAGTCACCTTATTTTCAGTTATGCTAAGAAGTTATGCAGTTAGTTACAAGATTGATTAAGCTTTATTTAGCCTCCTATACCTGCTTTCACAGTCAAACAGTAACTAACTAGAAACAACGTCCGTCTTAGATAGATATGATGGTCCTCAGACACTTCAGAGATCTGTAGAACATGACATTTAAATATTTAATACAAAAAGCTTTTTATGATAGGCATGTCAGCTCCTGACAGCATTCCTAGTTTCCTCCAAGGAAGAAAATGGGCACAGAAGAACACTACCTGAGACTTGCTTTAAGCATGACAAAGCTGGTCACTGGGCTAGACTGCCCTTTGTTTCAACAGCAGACAACATGCTGTCCAAGCTGAATGTGCTGGACACAGATGGAGAAAGTCGACCTCTGAACTTTGCCAAGACAAGGTAAGCGCTCCTTCATAATTCCTGTTTCACAAGAAGTCTGTCATACCTTGGTACTGGTGGCCAAAGATATATGCCCCACAGACACAGAAACAATGGGATGGTTGTCAAAGTAAAGACTGTCATTTTTTTATAGATTTGGAAGCCAATTGATCTTGCTTACTCAGATGATATTTATTTTTCTCAGATCCCTAATGAGTCTAAAGACTATAATAATAAAGATTTAACAGTTTAACAACAAAAACCAAGGCTTCAGACGCCTTCTCAGTCTACCTTGTTACCAGATTCAGAAAACAGTACTAAATGATTAGTCACAAAGTTAAGATTTTAAATCTCCTTTTGGTTTAAGAATTGTTCATGCTAATAACTTAAGGCTGTATTTCAAGTTTCTGTCATGTTATCCTTCTGAGATCTAGTCATAAAGCCTGGATCCACCAGCCTCGGATCAAACAGGATTCCAGATAAGTACAACTGCCTGTTCTTAAAATGAGATTTTTCCCTTGGTCATGGGGTTTCTTACCTTCCCCAATTAGTAAACAATTTTAACTTCTGTTTTCAGTCTATGTTTGTCTCAGCAGATTCTCACCTGGCTGATAGATGCTATCCTGAGATCACCTGTGGACTGCAAACTGATCAGTCCTAGACTTCCTGGAAGCTGATGTGAACCAGTCCAATGGATATAATTGCCCCGTCCTTCACCTGGATCATTCAACTAATCAGATGCTTCTGATAACTGCCCCATTGCCCAGCCTTTGACTAGCATCTTAGCCTTTCTGGGCCCCATGACAACGTCCTAATGTCAGCTGGAAGTGGTTACAGAAAAGAATGCACCGTCAATTGTCTCACCTAACAGGCTGAAATGTTATGTCAAAAGGAATTCCCTTGCATAGGCTACAAATGGATATCTATTTCTATAATGCCAACTGATATACTACTTGGGTCCTTGGTTCTGTTTCTCCTGGTTATGCTTTATGCCCCTTATATGATTACTGCTTTGAACTTTTGTCAGAGATAGGCCACTGAGATGTTTAAATACCCATGATTGGGTCTCTCTATGACCTAGAGAAAGGGGAAATCTGAAGCCTGACTAAATCCATCTTGAAAAAAGATTACATTTTGTATTAAGTTTGACTAAGAGCTGACCTCCAGTTCCAAAACAACAACAAAATGTGCCCAACCTTGTATTCCAGGGGTGTTCCCTCATCATCACCAGATAGCTCACTCTGAGAAAGCACCCAAAAAATTCTAAACAAACTTTCTGGTGGTCAAGCTGACCTCAGCTGGTTAGTCAGTAACAATGAGCCAATCAGAAATGTACATGACTAGCTACCCAAATGTCATCCAGTCATATGGTAAAGAACCTGCTTCTTTGTCTGAGTCTCTATATAAACTTTGTACTTTTGGGTCTGGGTGCTCTCAACTGCTGTGTCAGTGAGTGTTGAGACTCCAAGCTCTGAGCTTGAATAAACAACCCTCATGTATTTACATTGGAGTTGGCTCCTGGGTGGTCTTTGGGTGTCTCGAGAACCAGGCAGAACAGGTTCAGGTGAGAGTTTTAGGAACTCAGGAATATCTAAAGATAACAAGATAGACAGGGGGTGGAAAGGATGGAGAGACTTGGGGTTACATTTGTTTTCAGGGTCAGGCAACTGTGTGGGAGGGTTTCTGAAAAAAAAAAAAAAAAACAGCACTTAAGACTTCAGAGGCTTCTCTGTTCAAAGCCAGGACACAGATATAAACTCAGTACTTTCCAGGCTTCTGAGCTGACAGTGTCTGGATCCATGACTGAGACTAATGTCAAGAATGACTTCATGATGAATTGGAGTTTGAAATGCCAATAGTAAGATGAAACATATCTGACAAGCATATGTCCAAACAACCATCCTGAAGGTAAGCTGTCAACAATTGGCAGCTAATGGCTCACAGACTCATTGCCACTCTGCCAGCTAGCTTTTCTCCATAGCATTTCCTCACCTGTAGTGGTGTATTCACAATTACATTGACTTACTTCTTCCTTGAAAGGGAAGATGGCCAGAGGTGCCATCTCTGTCATCTACACTCCCCATAGATATTCAAGCAGAAAATATCTTTAGTGCTTAGAATGATGGATAATTTCCAAGGATATTTACAGTACAGAGAAATTTGAAGTTTGCTCCAGAAGATGAAGACAGAATGCTGTGATTTTACATGAATTTCAATTATCTGGTTCTGATTTTTAAACAGCTCACAAGGTGGAATGTCCAGGAAATGGCAGATTTTAAAAATTATGTTCATGACTATTTCTAAATTATCTTTGATGAGGACCAAGACAATTTTCCACAAAATACTTAATAGTTCTCAACCACATTTTATTATACTTTAATAATTTTGTTCTCTGAATAGCTATAACATAAAAGACACATGGTGGGTATTATCTGAAAGAAAATATGAAATACAAAAATAAAGATTCAGTATCTACATGCTGGAGCTTCAACTGTGATGTCTTCAAAATGAAGACTTCTTTCTCAAATATCAATCATCTTTGATAAGGAATTAAGAAATTCATTATTAGCTGCCAGGTGGTGGTGGTACACACCTTTAATCCCAGCACTCAGAAAGCAAAGACAGGGGGATCTTTGAGTTTGAGGTCAGTCGGTCTACAGAAAGAGTTCCAGGACAGCCAGGTTTACACAGAGAAACCTTGTCTTAAAGGAAGAAAGAAAAAAAGAAAGGAAGGAAGGAAGGAAGAAATTATCGTAATCAGTTAAATATAATATTAATCAGTATAACAAAATATTTATCTTATGGAATTGTTGAAAAAAATGGAAGAGGTAATGTATTTGAATGAGTGTGAAAGTTGAGAAAATTATGAAATTTTAGATAATAAATTGTTTAAATGATGTGATTTCATCATTAGTCAATATTAAATACATTCTTGCAAGTAAAGAATGGTTACTCTGGTGCCCCTTACTAAGAATGTATATACAGACCTTTGGGAAAAGTGAAAGAAGGACATATATTTATTAATTCACAATTGGAATGACAGAAAATATACCCTTGAGGCATGAAAGAGCAGCGATCACTTCAAGAATAGTTAAATGAATGATCATTTAGTTTCAATATACATACATAATACAGAAGTCTTTATATATGGAGAGATGCATGTGCAGGGGGAGAGAGAGAGAGAGAGAGAGAGAGAGAGAGAGAGAGAGAGACTGAGAATGTCACACTGAGATTTATTTTGAAATTAAGTCACAAGGTTATGGGGATCAAGAAGTTCCAGGGCTCTGTCCATAGAGGCATTGCAGGTGTAGCTGCTGTGTCACATGTGTGTCAGTAGGTAGCAGAGAGGAGAGAGGCTATGTCTACACTCAGGATTCTGACCTATGAACATCTGAATGATTAGTAACCTAACATTCCATGGGGAAAAAATGAGCCTAAAATGACCACCAGTCCAGTACTGTGCAGGTCCATAATGCAGAAATGGGGCACAGCACTCCTGAGACCATTCCTGAGATGACTCCAGATACTCAGAGACCACAGGTTCTGCTAAGAGGATCAAGTAGTGGTGGAGAAATGGAAGAGAAAGAGAAACTTAAGGATGTGGGCACAATGAAGAGAGGCAGAACTGGATATTCAAAGGTAGTGAGGAACAACCTGATGTAAGCAGTAGCAGTTTGTGATACCAACTGGGACAATAGTAGGGTCCTAACTTGTGCTGCCACCAGGGGCCAGGTCTGGGTCTGTGGCCCTGTAGCACCAAGAGTCTGCTACCACCAAAGGCCAGACAGCCTTACCTGGTCTGGGCTGCTGCCTGGAGATATATTGATGTCTTGAGGGTCACTTAAAACTGCCCCTACCACTCACCTGAACATCATGGGAGAGCTGGGCCTGGGATCATGAGAGCAGGAGAGCTGGCTCTGCCCCTCGCCAACTAGAGCACTCAGGCGAACAACAGCTTAATAGAGTGAACCCTGATTGCAGGGGTGCTGGTGATCCTGCCAAGGGTGTGAGTGCAGGAGAGCCAGCTCTGATTTTTGTCTGCTCTGTGGTAGTGATGGCAAGGGAGAGAGGCTCTCCTCTCCTCCCTTGTCCTTTGCCATCTATGGCAGGCAGGAGATCTGGCCTCTGGGCCATGAGAGTGGGAGAACTGGCCATGTTCTTTACTGGCTGTAACACTTGGGAGAGCAACACCTGCACCTTACCTGGGAACCAGGGTACAGCTGACCCTGGTTGCTGGAGTGGCTGGTGAGCCAGCCCCAAGGGTATGAAAGAAGGAGAGCTTGAGGGCTGACTGGCTCAGATGCCTCTCAGGCCAAGATCCAGGGCTTTGAGTTGGCTCACACCAACATCTATCCCATACATAAGCTGCTGGAGTTCAGAAGGGGCTGGTCCTACAGATTCAAAACTACAGGATCTCCATGGCCCATGGTAATAACAAGATATCAGAGAGGAGTCCCAGTGAGGTTCCTGTATATATATCAGAAGAAAGAGGCCTCAAACTAGGGTCATTGCAATGAACCATTGCAAGCAAAGAAGTGTGGACAAAAGGGTATACTGTGGGATACACTGTGACACACTATAGCTTCCACAAAGAGATTTTTTTTCTGTAGTGGGGGAGGTTCCAAGGGTGTAGGGTGGATACAAGGGGAGGGGAAGATGAGTGGAAATGGTGTGCATGTTTTGAAATTCACAAAGAACCAATAAAAAGTTTAAAAAACAAAAGAGAGAGAGAAAGAAGAAGTTCCAGGGAAGGCCTTCAGATGTCCCTGAATTAATCCAGATTCCTGGAATACTTACTAGCTTAAATGGGAAGTGTGAGTTATTGGTTTCAAATAAATTATTTTAGACAATTTAAGTATATACTAGTCTAAAAGTTCCTGCCTCCATTCTTCTTTTAGCTTTTTATTAGTTGTCTTTACATGTGTGCACAAGCACCTGTGCCATGGCACATATGAAGAAGTCAGAGGATTTATCAAAAGCTGGTTTTCTCCTTCCACTATGCAAAGCTGGGAATGGAACCTGGGTTGTCAGCCGTGATCATCAGATTTGGGAGTAACCGCCTTTACCTGCTGAGACATCTCACTGGCCCAATGGTCCTTTTCTATAATACAACCAATTTGTCTTGAAAAGGCTAATTGTGATCACGAGGAGGTAAGAGAAAAGAGGGAGTTCATATACTCACACAGGTCCAAACTCAGGACAAAATATGAGGAAATACGAAGTTTGAACACTTTAACAGAAGAATGAGACCACCCAGCAACTGTAACAATGAGGACAATAGTCCACATTTTGGCAAGAGATCCTAACCTGACTTTGAGCCCCTTTGTCCCACTCTGGCCTGTGAACCTTTGATTCTCCACTTTATCTGTTATTGATGAAGTGCCTTGGATTTCTTGAGAACTGGATGACCTTAAACACTTCTCTCTAACTGCCCTAGAGTTGCACAAGGATTACTCACCTGTCTGTGTCTCTGTGTGGTTTCCAGTATGCTGGCTTTCTCTGGGTTGATGGTAGGCATCTCCAAACCCAGGACTAACTCAGCTTGTTTTCATTTCCAATTTGAGATTTGATACTCTAATTTGAGCACTTCTAAATTGTCTATGAGAGCTCAAACAGTATTTCCATCTTCAAGCTTTGCAATGAAGTATAATACTCATTATGACCAACAGGTGCTCAGTAGATGGTGGGGGAAGAGATTGTTGTCCTACTCAAAATAGAAAGATGAAAGATACTGAATGTCCAGCTGTGTGCATAATGCCTTCTCCATCTGAAAAGGCTTATTCAAAAGGAAGAAATCGGTCACAACTGCACATCAGTGGAGGATCATCTAACTGACAACTCTATTCATAAAAGAAAATTGTAAAGCTGCTTGTGAGAGATAAAAGAGTTACTGAGATCATTTGCATAAATAGCACTCTACTTTCCTGCTTTATACTTCAACAGCCTCTGGGCAAGAAGCTGTTGTCTTCCCGAACCTCTAATGCAGGCTACATATCCTAGATAGAATGACTTTAAGGCAGTCATCTGTCTGTATTCTCTCTCTCTCTCTCTCTCTCTCTCATACACACATATATATATTTACACTCATGCATGAGCACACACACATATGTAAGCAGTAAACCCATTAATATTTATATTAAAATATTTTAAATTGCAGCAGTGTGGTTAAGAGCCCACAAACTAACTCAGTATTCGGGGCTTACTAAATACAATTGCTTTCTCTATTGCCCCTCCTTTCATACAGTTGACTTTAAAACAGTGGTTCTCAACCTTCCTGATGCTGAGACAATTTAATACAGTTCCTTATGTTGTAGTGACCCCCAACTACAAAATTATTTTTATTGCTACTTCATAACTGTAATTTTGCTACTGTTACGAATCATAATGTAAATATCTGATATACAGATGATTTTATAAGAGAATACCAAGCACTGGATGGATTCACATTTGATAAATCAGACAGCACTGTCTTCCAAAAGCCAGAAACCAAAACTATGCAGCTCAGCATGATAGGAACACTAACTAACTCAATACTCAAACTCCAGTGTCTAAGGGTCCATACATGGTGTGTGTTTGCCTCAGTGTACCAAGGGTGTGATTAAGCATCCTTGTGAAATGTGCCACATGGCCACATCCAGACCTTCCTCTGCCACACCAGGTGTGTTTTGTTGTCAGTTTAGGACAGATGAACTTTAGGGCATGTCCATGTGTTTGTACTCAGCACATGACTCCCAGCCTTCTTACACATATATAATATTTCAACAAACAGTATATTGTTCCTTGAGTAGACTGTAGATAGGGGAAATGGTGTCAATGAAATACTACATGAGAAAGAAAAGATAGAATAAAAAAATAGCTGCTCCTGAATTTTGGATGAGTTGTTTGCACTCTGACATGCTTTTCAGTATGAGTTTTATCATCTGGTCAGTTTTGAATTGATGCATGAGGAGGGCATGACAATCTGCTTTGCCTTCTGCAGGTTTTGACTTGGGGCTTATTAACAGGGGCATTATGATGGAGTGGGAGTTGGTGATAGAAGATCCAGAAATAGATGGAAATGGCTCCAGGAGAACACAAAGATGAGAACAATAGTCTAGGGAGTGGGTCACAAATGTCCAAATGGAAAAGAGCTGAAACCAGGTTCACAAGAAATCTGGGAAAGGCTAAGGAGTACATAGGCTTCAAAGTAAAACCCAAGTCAACCAGCCAACAAAAGGAACCAACAGCCTTTGCCTCGAACCTTAATAGTTAAAGCCATGACAGAGCAAAAGGTGGTCTTTACTTAGACAACAGCCCATGATCACTGATTTCTTATTTTTCATGTATTGTGTAACCCTGCATACATTTTGTGCACCACATTAGATGCAGTGCCTTCAGAGGTCAGAAGAATGACTCAGATCCCCTAGAACTGGAGTTAAAGGTGGTTGTGGGCCACCATGTTGGTGCTGGGAACAGAGCCACTGGTCTTCTCCAAGGGCATCAAGTGCTTTTAACCACTGAGCAACCTCTCCAGTGAACTAATTTATAGTAACATCAAAAAATCCCATAATTTCTACAGCTATCAGATCTCTATGCACAGCATTCATGGAAACACTCAGTCACAGCAGAGATACACAGATAAACACAGTCTTGTTTTCAGTGAAAAACAGTCAAGCGGAGGAGACACACTATACACACATGATGGTGTTACTGTCAGGTGAGGGGGTGAGAGCAGCATAAATGGAGGATCTCTAGAGAGGACCTCCAGAGACCTGGGGGTCAGAGAGGTCATCACAGAGGAGCTAATAGCTAATATACCGGACAGTGTGCTTTCACAGTGGAGGGGACTCCCAGGCAACAAGAATTCCAGAAGAGAACAGCATGTCAAAGCGTGGCAGCTTGAGACAGAGATAAGTTTGGAGAACTGGAGTCACTCTACCTCCACCCAAGAAGCTCCAAAGAAGAGAAGGAAGCACAGCAAAAAGGATACATCATGGGGGATTTCTGGTAGCCAGTCCGGGGGCTCAGTTATTATACTACAGAAGATAGAGAGGCATTACTGGCTTAAGCAAGTCACTATTAGAAAATACTGGGTGGGTGATACAATGCTCTAAACAGCAAATTGTTGCTGGTGGGGCTGGAAAAGTATGCCTATCTTCTGTGCAAAAGAATAAAGGAAGGAAAATGAAAGCAGGTGGTTCCCTATTTGAGAATAAATCATCTCTATAAATAATTCATCCCTCCAAAGAATATCAATACTGTTGGTGAAAACAGGTTTGTTTGTGATTTGTTGTTGTTTGTTTTCATTTTTTGTTGGCTAATCTTGGTTGATTGTCAACTTAACACAGCGGGGAAGAGGAATTCTCAAATGAGGAATCGACTCTACCAGATTGGCCTGTGGGCATGGCTATGGGGCATTTTCTTGATTGCTAATTAAAGTAGTAGAGCCCATCTGACTATGGGTGTTGCCGTCCTTAGACATGTGGGCCTGGGCTGTCTACATAGCTGAACATGAGTCTGGGAGCCAGGCAGTAAGCAGTCCTTCTTCATGGTTTCTGCTTCAAGATCTGGCTTTGAATTCCTGTCTTGGCTTCCCTGAATGATGGACTATAACCTGTAAGAGTAAATAGGCAGTGTCCTCCTCACTTTGTACTTGCTTGTAGTGTTTATAACAGTCATAGAAAATCAAACAAGCACAACTGTAAATACATACAATATAGATGCACACAAAGGAAGTAAAAGGTCTATTTATGCTCCTCCCCAATGGATTTTGGTGCTTATGGTTTTTGTTTATTTAATTAGTTGGTTTTTATTATTATGAATGGTATAACATAAAATATACTAGTGAGCATATCTGATAAAATTCTGCTTGTGTGTAAGAAGTTACCTGGCTGAAAAAATAATATTATATATCTATATATATATATATATACATTTGTTGCTATAAAATTGCCTTTCAAGATTGATGCAGTAGTTTAGGTTTTGTTAACATGTGGGGATCATGCCTGCTCCCCATGTCTTAAATAACACTATGAAACTTAAGAAACCCACAAAGACAAGTTCTTCCTTGTCTTGTAAGTGAAGCTAACCACACAGACCATAACTACCCTTGATAAAAAAAAAAAACTATTGAATAACTGTTGCAATTACTTAATGTTTTAAATATATGTGAATATGAGTTAGTTATGGCTCCCACCTTGGAATGTACTTAGATTAGATAGATAACATGAACAATAAAATATCTTGCATGCAACCTGAGACCAGATAGGTCATGGGCCTAGGAGAAAACCCAATACTATTATTCTGCTAGAGAAGCATAGCAGTAACATGTTCCTAATGACATACCACTCTACCCACATATCAGTATTTCACTCAACCCACATCAGAGCAACTTATTCTTGCAGTACATATGGGAACTAACACAGAAACCCACCATAAGACAATGAAAGAGTGGGATGTTCTCATAAAAGCCCTTCCCTCAATACTCAGAGATCTATACAGAAAAGGAAGCAGAAGCAGAAAGATTATGAGACTAAGCTGGTAGATGATTCCAAGGAGATTGTGTCTTCTAGACACAACATGACTGATGCCCATATTAACTCACGGAGGCTGTGACAGCATGCATAGGACCTCCACAGCCTCAAGCCATAAAGGTCCCCAGCACTGAGAAAGGGAAGTGGACGTGGGATCCCATACCTAACCAAGAAACTATTTGCAATTGAGACCAGCTGGGATAGGGAAAATCAGTTTTCTCTAATGGAATGCCACTGTGTATATCAACACTCCATGACAGTGCCAGTGGCCAAGAATAATTGGCCAACACAAAACAAACTCACATTTTCTTTTGTTTTGTTTGTGGGCTTTTGTTGTTTTGTTGTGTTTGTTTGATTTTCATTTTAGGGTTTGTTTGTTTGAGAGAGGGAGAAAGAGGGAGAAAGAACAGGAATTGGGTGAGTAAGGAAGTGAGGAGGTTCTGGAAGGAGTTGTCAGAAAGAAAAATATGATCAAAGTACATTGTATTAAATTTTCTGGAAAATTTTAATTTAAAAATTCAACTAATAAGCCGGGCGTAGTGGCGCACGCCTTTAATCCCAGCACTCAGGAGGCAGAGGCAGGCGGATCTCTGTGAGTTCGAGGCCAGCCTGGTCTACAAAGCGAGTCCAGGACAGCCCGGGCTACACAGAGAAACCCTGTCTCGAAAAGCCAAAAAAAAAAAAATTCAACTAATATAAAAAATACAATGTGAATGACCTCATCTTGTGATAGTCTGGTTCGAGAAAGGAGAAGCACTTATTTCTCAGTGAGGTTCTCAGGGAACGTCTTATGAAAGAGCAATTCTTTTATCTCAGTCTCTACTGCTGGCCAAGATTAGAACCATGTGATCAGAACTCTCCCAGACACAGAGAACATTGTGAACCACAAGTGTCAGGCAGGTGAGCACCAGGCAGCTGTGGACAGTGGCTAGGAAGCATTAACGTCTTACCTGCAGCTTTATGTTGACAAGGAACCATTGAAAAGTCAACCTGTTTCTGACTCCTTGTCTGTGTGCTGAGAATCTAGTCAGAGAAGTGTCTCACCCTGAAATGCACCATTGATTTCTCTGTTTCTCTATATTACCTAAAATCTACAGACACTTTGGAGCTAGCACAGTTTTTGAAAGAGCCAAAAAATGTGTTCTTTTCTCTGTGTTATGATGACATAATTTATATCTAGGTTGAAATAATAGACAAGATGGTCTACTACTGGTAAATATGGGAGAGTTTGGGGCTTTATGTTATTAATAAGCACATTCCAAGTATATTCAACATATCACTCACTATATTGAATGTATTCTATGTAGATATCCATCCGTTGTGAGATTAAACTGATAAACTCACTGTCATCAACTGCAGATTTTTGCTTAGGTCTTACCTATGTCTCTTGAATTTATATTCGATTTAAAAGGACTTTGTAGAGTGATGTCTCAGTGGTTAAGAGGCCTTGCTGTGCAATAATGAGGATCAGAATTTAGGGCCCCCAACATCCATGTAACAGGCATCCCCCATCAACATTTGTAACCCCAAGCCCAAAGGATCTGAGGCCCTCTTTTGGCCTCCATGCAGACAAAGATACACACATCCATATAGACTCATACACAGGCATACACATACATACATACATACACACACACACACACACACACACACACACACACACACACACACAGTAAAAATACTTTATTTCCTAAAAAAGAATGATCTTTTCTATTGAAGATTAACCAGAGACCCAAAGCAGTCTTCTTCAAGAAGATTATATGTACTTTCGATATTCTTATGCTGGCCCACAGTGTTACTACCATCAAATGGCTTCTATCCTACAAAGGCCACACTTTCCAATGAACAGCTTCCTCCACTGAACTTCTCCCTACTTGCTGCTGCATAACTGGGCTTTCCCAGGAAAAAAAAATGTAATCCTAAGGAAGTATTAACTCTAGAAGAAATTAAGTTTTTTTTTTCTAAATGCATTTGGGCAATTATTCACATTAGTTTAACAAATGGTTGTCTCAGCTGAGAAACTATGGCAACTTGAGAAATCATGGCTGAGAATCAGGATGCCTTTATCAAATTTACCTTGCAGAAGAAAGGCATTATGGGCTGTAGGTCACATGAATGCCAATGTGAGCAAATAGTTCCACAAATTCACTCAATACTTCTGAGAAATGCAGGTAAACAGTGTGTCCCCTAAATTACAGAAAGTTATGTTTACATGGGCTTTGGAGTTTACATTGCTATCCAACAAATATGTACCTGAGACCCAGGGACACAGTTCTCTACATTCCCATGCATAGAATCACACAACTTCACAATTTCCCTGTCTTAACAGCATCTTTCTTCTCTAATCACATATTAAAACAGATTTTCTTTTCCTTCTCATGAGAAGAGTGTAATTCAGTCACAAGAAAGCAAGAACAGAGCTTGGAGCCGGCCTCAAGGACCTCAGGAGATGCTGGTGGGCAATATGTCAGAGTCAGACCTCCACAATAAGTGGGACCCATGCACGGTGAATGCAGTGGTAAATGCAGTTACTGGTTTTAAATTAGGAGCGGTTTTCTCACTCTCCTACTTTAAAATAATTTAGCCATCAGCTTTTGTTTCTGGCATGGAACTGGGATGGCCTGACTTCCAGGCTCCAAAGCTTCTATATGGAAAAATAAGTCAGAATAAAGACTCATGCTGAAGACATCCCAGTGGGAGGATAGAAATTGTTGTAGTTAGGGTTTTATTGCTGTGAAGAGACACCATGACCGAGTCAATTCTTTTTATTTGATTTCTTGTTTGTTTATTTTGCATGCTTATCACAGCTTCCCCTCCCTCCTCTCTCCCCAGTCCCTCCCTTTCACCTCCTCTTACCCAAATTTTCCTGTTCTCCCTTTCTCATCAGAAAAGAGGAGGCCTCCCATGTATATCAACCCACCTTGGCATATTAAATTGGAGAAAGTCTAGGAACATCTTCTCCTACAGTGGCTAGACAAGGCAGCCCAGTTAGGGGAAAGGGATTCAAAGACAGGAAACAGAGTCAGGTACAGCTCCTGCTCCTGATGTTAGGAGTCACACATAAAGACTGAGCTGCACAACTGTTACATATGTGCAGTGTGCCTAGGTCTGTCCCACGAATGCTTTCTGTTTGGCAGTTCAGTCTCTGTGGGCCCTATGGGCCCAGGTTAGTTGATTCTGTCCTTCCCCACTTTATCCTTCACCCTTTCCACCCCCTCCCCCAAGACCTAAACATAAAAACTGGATACACTAAATCTGATAGAAGAGAAAGTGCAGAATAATCTTGTTTCCATTGACACAGGAAACAATTCCCTGAACAGAACAACAACAGCTCAGTAACTAAGATCAACAATTAATAAATGGGACCACATGAAACTGAAAATTTTCTATAAGGCAAAGTACACCATCAAAAGTATAATACAGCAGCCTACAGAATGGAAAAAAATTCTTCAGCAACCCTACATCTGACAGAGAGCTAATATCCAAAATATGTGCTTTATATATTTTTGGATTCAAAAAATTAAACATCAACAAACCAAATAATACAATTAAAATGGGGTGCAGATCTAAACAGAATTCTCAACAGAGGAACTACTAATGGCCAAGAAGCACTTAAAGAATTGTTCAATATCCTTTGAAACCAAACTTTTTAAAATTATTCAACACTTATTTATTAGTAACTATATTCACTTATAACAAATGTAAACACTTAACTACTAACCCTACAAATGACTACAACCTGTTACCTAACCAGTAAACCTATTGATAACTATTACAACTATTTTCATAACCTTTTAAAAGGATACAGTCTCTGGGGCAGGTCCTCAGACGTCAGGAACACAATCTCTGTGGTAGACCCTTTAATGCACTTAGCAGTCTTTCTTCTGGAATATCTCAGATGTAGATCCATCAGGGTAAATTGGCTATGGCGACTTCACCTTAAATAAGGCTTGAGGCTTTCTTCTCTCCGGGAGACCTCAGCTGTCTGTAGGCCAACTTATTTCCTTTGTATCAGCAATTCTGCCGCTCTACCTCAGTCTTTAAAGCTGGCCACAGTTCCGTTCAGGCCACTGTTCAAACAGGTCAAACCCCTCTAAGCAAAAGCTGAGCCACAGGGTTTAGTCCTTGGCCTTTTGCTGTCTTGCTGAGGCTTTCTCTGCAGTCCATCAGCACTTTCTCCATCAGAGGATACAAACTACTCCTTGTCCTTTCTAGGGTGAGGACTCACTGGCATCGGAGCTCTCTAGCATGGGGCTCTCTAGCATGGGGCCCCTTGGCTCCATCCACTTGTCCTTAAATAGGATCGCTCCTTGTTTCACCTGTTTAGCTTAATCTGGGTCCTTCCCACTTAGCAGCTGAAAACAATGCCAGGCCATAAACCTTGTTTTTAGTCCATAAAGTCTTTCCTTGTTTCACCTGGCTTCAACCTTGTTTTTAGTCCATAGAGACTCCCCTCATTTCACCCGACTTCATCCTTGTTTTTAGTTCATAAGATGATAAGCTAATTGCCCACAGCTGAGTTGATCTTTATGCTCCAGATTGAGACTGTATCAGAAACCCCTAGATATTTACTAAATTTAATTTATATTAATCTGTCTCCTTACAATCCTTAGTCATCAGGAAAGTGCAAATCAAAACCACTATGAGATTCCATCTTAGGTGAGAGTGCAAATTTGTGCAACTTTGGAAATCAATTTGAGAGTTTCTTAGAAAATTGGGAATAGTTTTACCTGAAGGCTCACCTATACCACTCCTGGACATATACTCAAAAGATGCTCTGCCAAACCACATGGACATTTGCTCAACTATGTTCATAGCAGCTTTTTTAACATCAAATATATTTATTAATAACTATAAGCACTTATAAGAAATGTAAACACTTATTACCTAACAATTAGTCCTATGAATAACTATAAACCCCTATTACCTAACAACTAACCCTACTAATAACTATAAATGCCTATTATCTAACAACTAACCCTAACCTTTCAGAAGGATGCAGTCTCTGGGTAAGGTCCCCAGTCACCAGGAACACCTCAGATGTAGGTCCTTTAGGGTAAATTGGCTGTTGTATTGCTATGGAAGCTTCACTTTATTTATTTTTTAATGTTTATTTATTACTTCAGGTTACATCTCCATCACAGTGCCTTCTTTCCACCCCTCCCAGTCCTACCCTCCCACCCTCTACCCCCTATCCCATCCATTCCATTCCTCTGGAGTGGAGTGCCCCTACATAACAGTCCCCCACCCCAGGTCAGCAGTCATATGTGGGCCAAGAGCCTCCTCACACACTGGGGTCCTACAAGGCAGTACCACTATGGCAAAGTGTCTTATTGACAGGTAACAAAGTCTATGTTACTGTTACCTTTGGTGCATTGACTATAGTATAGTTATCCTGTACTATATAGCTAAAATCTGACTATAAGTGAATAGACGCCATGTGCATCCTTCTGAGTCTGGGTTAGCTCACTCAGGATGAGCTTCTCTAGTTCCATCCATTTTGCTGCAAATTGCATGATTTTGTTGTTTCTGATGGTTGAGTAGTATTCCATTGTGTAGATTACCACAGGATTTTTTTTTATTTATTTTTTATCCATTCCTCTGTTAAGGAGCATGTGGGTTGTTTCCAGTTTCTAGCTATTACAAATTTGAATGTATACCCAGAAGTGGTATGGCTGGGTCTTGAGGTAGAGCTATTCCAAGTTTTCTAAGATATTGCCAGACTGATTTCCATAGTGGTTGTACAAGCAATGGAGGAGTGTTCCCCTTTCTCCACAACCTCACCAGCATATGCTCATAGCAGCTTTATTTGTAATAGTCATAAACTGGAAACAACCTAAATGTCCTTCAACTAAAGAAAGGATAAAGAAAATGTGGTACATTTACACAATGGAATATTATTCAGTTATTAAAGGCAACTCTTATAAAGAACAACATTTAATTGGGGCTGGCTTACAGTTTCAGAGGTTTAGTACATTATTATCATGGTATAAAGCATGGGAGTGTCCAGGCACACATGGTATAGGAGGAGTTGAGAGTTCAACATCTTGATCTGCAGGCAACCAGAAGGACACTGTCTACTACACAGAGTGTAACTTGAGCATATGTAAGACCTCAAAGTCCACCTCGACAATGGCATACTTCCTCCAACAAGGCCACAACTACTCCAATAAGGCCACACCTACTCCAATAAGGCCACATCTCCTAATAGCGCCATTCCCTATGGGCCAAGCATTCAAACACATGAGTCTATGGGGGTCATACCTATTTGAACTACCACAGAACTCATGTTTATTTCTCAGGAATACTGAAGTGCACTGGACTACTCTGACATCTGGTGACAGTGCCATCAGCAATACTTTCAGCTCCAGCCAGTGTTTGTGCTGAAAGAAAGCCTGTTTCTTTTGTATTTTCTCTCTAGAATTTGGAAGAAGATGGCCTTAAAAGGAATAAATTAAAAATGGGAATCCCAGTGAAAAGACTTCAAAAAAAGAGAAAAGAAAGAGAAAAAGAAAGAAAAGACATCCAATAGAATACAGAATGAGAAAAACTTCTCACACAGTCACAGTGGCTCCAGGCCATGACAGCTCTTCCCAGGCTCCCAAATCTCAGAAAAGCCAGAGCAGGACCTCTGTTCCTGAAAGAAGCTAAATTCTAAAAAGCTCCCAGGACTTGAGTTGGGTGTGATTGGAGTATGCCTCAGAGATGTAGATGTTAGGATTCAGATCTCCAGTGCACCAGTGTTGGGGGTGGTGCAGAATTTTAAGAGGTGAGCCAAGCCATTGCAGATGCTACCTTCGAAGGGATTTGGGGTAGTTCTCACCAGGATCTGATTAATTCTTATGAAAGGGTTGTTGCAAATGGCATGCCTACCCACAGAAATCAATGTAGAGGTTCTTCAATAAACTAAAATGGAAATGCCATGGAGTCCTGGGGCACCTGAATACTGATAGGTTTTTTGTTTGATTGGTTGATTGGTTGTTGTGGTACTATTTGCAGTGGCCAAGTCATGGCATTAACCTACAGACCTGTCAGCTGGTGAATGGTTAACAAAAGGGTGGCATAGGTACACTGCAGAGCATTACTCATCCACAAAGAAGAATAAAATCATGTCATCTGTAGATAGAGAGATGAAACTGGAAATCATCACATTAAGCAAAATAAGTCAGACTCAGAAAGGCAAATACTGCTTGTTTTTTCTCACATTCAAAAATCCAAGGTAGGAGAGGAGAATGGTAGAAGGGGGGTGGGATAAGAAAAGAGAGGTGAGTCAGCAAAATGGTGCTGGAGGTGAAGGTATTTGCTATGCAAGCCTGATGACCTGTGTTTAATCCCTGGAACCTACAGTTGAAGGAGAGAGCCACCTCCCAAAATTTGTCTTCTGATCTTCATATACTTGGAGTGACACTATGAGCTCTCTCCCCCCCACCTCACCCCCACATTGATGATACATAAAATAATTTTTTTAAAACAAAGAGAAAGGATACCAGGGGAAGGAAGGGAGTATATAAGAATGTAATGGGGTAATATAATAAAAGCACATTATGTACACACATGAAAATATCATTAAAACTATTTACTATATAAATAGTAAAATTACTATAAACTAATAAACAATGGAGAGAAACAAAGAGCAGGCCTGGCCTCTCTGGCACCTGTCTCACCATTTGGATTCTTCCTACTCTACTCATTCCCCACAACTGTGATGACATCATCACCATCAACCTGGTTCTAGTTCCCTGCTCTCTAACCAGAAAACTGAGAGATAAACCTCATTCTTTGACTTGTATATTACCCATCCTCAAGTGTTTTGTCAGAGCAGGGAAATATGGATTAACACATCTGCCACACTCAACTTCTGCTCTTAAACTCCTCAGTCAAACAACAACAACAACAAAAACCATAAACCCACATAGTGGTCACCTGAATGACAGTGCTTCCTGCTGAACCCACTGGGGGCAACAGTGAGTTCCATCAGGAAATGTCAAAGTGTTACTGGAACCGGTAGTAATGGATACTGTAGGACAAAAAAAAAAACAAAAAAAACAAAACCTGTCTCCAATAGCTCTCATTCACTATTATGTCCTTTCTTCCTGCTTCCAGGAAGCTGTATGAGGCCCTGGAGATGATTAATAAATAAAACTTTTTCTAGCAATAACAATAAGGCTCAAAGCACAGGAAGCCAAGGAGCCACTAAACAGGCACAAAAATTGTGTTGGAGATGGGTGACAGGATTGAAATTAAACTTCATAGAACTTAAAGGGTTCACCAAATCTTTTGTTTGTTGTAAGTTGGGAAAAATTCTGGGTTTAAAAGTTTAGGGTGTTGGTTTTTCTTTCATACAGTGTCTTCATTGACCAAAAGGAATATAATATTCTCAACAACAAAAGAAAAAAAGCAAGTTTAGTAATAAAAAAAGTGGACATCTTGGGACTGTGTTGTATTTTTTAGCATTTGGGTTTCTGAGTCTCATCAAATCCCAGTTCCATCCAGTCAGGTTAGTGGTACGTCCAAAAGCCACTCCAGGAAATTACCAGAAAATGGTAAGTGTGCATCGCATTCATACCCACCCGAGTCACTGTCAGCAGTGTGAACATGACTTTGTGATGATGTCACTGTCA
>CAJQZJ010000363.1:866487-884399 GCA_907164525.1 Lophiomys imhausi | reverse complement strand
GATGTCACTGTCAGCAGTGTGAACATGGCTTTGTGATGATGTCACTGCCAGCAGTGTGAACATGGCTTTGTGATGATATCACTGTCAGCAGTGTGAACATGGCTTTGTGGTGATTGGTTTTGAGTAAAAGAAGCTGTTGTGCTGGACTGGATGGCGGGGAAGGGCTCCAACCTTCAGGTTGGGAAGGGATGACCAGGTGAGTATGTTCTTCTCACTGAATAGACCTTTGAGGAAGAGACACAAGAACCTGCAAAGGGACACTGCTGCTATTAGGATCCCCATGCTGGAACCTGAGGAATCAAGGCTGGGAAGATAATGGATACTTTTGTTTTCAAAGAAAAATAAATTATGACAAAAACCAGAAAGAGTGCATCTCTATTAGTCTGCTCCAAGTGGATGGATAGTTTCCTCTCTGTGACTCTGAGATGTATGCTTGGTTGGCTGTTTTGTTGTTGTTGTTATTGTTTTTAAGCATAAAGCATTAGTGTCTTTATTATGGCATAATGCAGTATTTTATATACTAACTCACTTTAACATAAAAACATTTTATGTACAACTGCAGAAAAACAATAAACAGACAGCTCAAACATAAAAATCTGTTGTAATTCAAAAGTCTAGAGTTATTTGATTAACTGAAAAATATTCTCCCTGTAGAAAATAGTAAAAATGATAACATTTCCAAATAAGCCTATTTAAAATCAAAGGTAGCTGAATTATACATATGAATATTGTTTAGATTCTGGGATACAGAAGAAACTTTACCTTCACTTGTTCAAAGAGCTGTTTTAGGTAAATTAAGTTGTGTAAATGAAATTCCTATTAATCTTCTCCCTCCCTGTTTGATTTATGGAAGATCATTCTTCTATAGACTAACCCATAAATCAACTTCAGGGAACAGAGGCAAGGGAGGAGGAACTAGAAACTTCCGAGGACAGAGACCAGGAGTTGGCAACAAAAGTTACAGATCCCCAAACAAAGGCCAGAAGTAGAGTTTTAGTAAAGCCTTTGGTTAGTAGAGACCAGAAGGAACTGTTCACACTGTGGACCCCAATGCCTTCCCACTGTCAGAGCCCCCAGGGCTTCCTTCCTTCCTTCCTCTTTGATCATTTGCTCAGTCCCCACTACTCGAAGATCCGCAGACATCTGCAGTGTTTCATCTAACCACTGTCAAGTGTCTTCATTTTAAAAAGGGATGGGAATCCATTGCATCCTTATTTCAACATACTATCTAGAGTTACAAAGAGAGGCAGGTTTTTGCCTAGAATTGCTTTTAGTTACACATGGGTAATAACATGGCATTTCCATAGGTGTTTGTTTTCTAAGGATCAAACCAGGTTAATTTGCATATCTTTCAGATGTCCTTTGTATCTGGTAGGAAAGATCCCTTACATGGAGACTGTGCAGATGTTTATTACAACACTCATGAGTCAGCCCCAGTCATCAGGAAATTAAACAAGAATGGCGTAAGTACGTGATTACAAGATCCTTTGCCTTAGGTCAGGAAGTGCTCTACAGTAGCTTATTTTCTCTGAACTCACCTCACCCACTCCTTATATTATACGATTAAAAAAATCTGCTGAAATTTTATTTTATTGAACACTTTCAGAAGACTCAACCTTGGAAGAGCTCAATTCTAGTCTTTAAAATTAGCCCAAAATCCTCTCGGCTAATTATTTCATATTCAAAACTTCTAGCAAAATTTTAATAAAGACAAAATAACAAATGCAAAGCAGAGATGAAAACCACATATATATATACATATATTATGTATATATGATTTTATTTTTTGTAATATATATTATATATATATGATTTTATTGGCTACTCCAAGAAAAAAAATCCTTCATGCCAACAACAATATGGAAAATAACCCTATTATTTTCCCATCTTCTTTTCCTATCCACTTAAGCTAAAATGAATGGTTTTCCTTCATTTTATAAATGAATATAAACCTCAAAATTGTAAATACAAGGAACTTTTGTCCAATCACATGGAGAATGTTTTAGCCTCCAGTTAAAACAGGCTGAAACATGGCCTGTGTCACAACCACGTTCATAGGCTGCACAGTGCCATCAGGCAAAACTCCACTGCCCCCACCCCCCACCTGCTATAGTGGAGACCCTAGGAGCTACCTTGTGAACACTTGTTCCCTCCTTTATTTGCCTTTTCCAGTCTCCTTCAGAGAGACCAGGAAAAGATTGTTCTCTATCTTGAGGACAGAGTTCTGGCTAAAACACTGGAAAACAATGCTTTTCAAACTCCAGTATCTGAGCATCACTGGGGAGCTTATTAGCCCTGGTTCCCAAAGTAGAACTGGGGCCTGGCATTTGCATTTCAATTAGTTTACAGAGGCAGAAGATGCTGTGATCGGAGGACAAGTCATGTGAGCAGTAAACCATTAAAGGATCTCTGGCGAAGATGTCTCCCCTTGATTCCCACAGAGGCAGGCAAGCATAAGGAGAAGGCTGTTTTCTCTTCTTCTGCCTTGAGGATAACATTAAAGACAAAGAAAAGTGTGAGATTTTTGTCAGCCATCTTGTATCCAGAAGGGATGGAAGTCAGCATGTTGAAAACAGCAGAGCAGCAGATTAGAAAGTTCCCGGATGTGTGATGGCCTCACGGTGTCACTGATGTGAACTGATTTTTGAAACCTCGTATTTCTAAATTTATTTCAATGGGATAACAAATATTCTGATTATGGTCTAATAAAAATTAAGTATAGAGTTATGAAGGGAAGTAACTCAGTCAGTAAAATCCTTGGTGTAAAAGTATAAGGATTTGAGGGTTTGGGAGGTTTGGGTTTTTTGTGGGGGCAGGCGTTACTTGTTTTTTTTTTTTTTTTTTTTTTAAGTTGCCAAGGTGGCAAGGTTTTGTAATCCTAGCCCTTGGTAGTAGGAGACATGTAGATTCCTGAGGCTTGTTGGCCAGTCAGTCTAGCCTGTTTGGTGAGACTGAGGTCAATGAGAAACTGTCTCCCACAAACAAGGTGGACAGGTCCAGAGAAATAGCCAAGGTTGTACTCTGATCTCCATATATTTACATACAGAGGAAGAGAGAGGGAGGGAGGGAGGGCGGGAGGGAGGGAGGGAGGGAAGGAGGAAGGGAGGGAGGGAAAGAGAGAGAAAGAGAGAGAGAGGATTCTCATTCTCTCAATATAATGAATAAACTATATTTAAGTATTTTTTAACTTTAAGATAAGACATTTTTAATTTCTTCTCTCCCTTCCTTTTTTAAAATTTTATTTATTTTATTTCTTCAAGTTACATCTCAATCGAAATCCCCTCCCTACTTCTCCCTCCAGTCCCACCCTCCCACCCTCTTCCCCCTGACCCCCTATCTGCTTCCTTTTTTTTTAAGTTTAAGGTATATCTTTTCCCCCTTAATACCTTCCCCTTTCAGTCTAACAAATGGCTCTTAATCGTATAACAACAAATACAACACAAAACAACAAGAATAATTAGGCCACAATTATGAAGATTATAAGGCATAACATACATTCCCAATGTCCACTCCATATGTATTTGGCACCTGACTTTAACATTCTACTATACATCCATCTCCGTGAGTTTAAAGTTCTATATCCAACTCAGCTTCCATCCTAACTTGCACCACCAACTTAAGAACATCTTCTTAGATCCAGAACACCCTCTTAATTCTTAAACAACTCAAAATTTAACTGAGACTATAACTATCTAGTCTTCAACCACATCAGAGAACTGAGAAGGATAAATATATTTGATTATAGAGGAAGTGCATTACCAGCAGCTTCCAAAACAAAGAAATAACAGACAACTGACTGCCTGGACAGCTCCCAATTTCTCTCCATACATTAGAGCATCTATCCTCAGACTTTTGGCACTGTTTCTTCGACAGACATTAATTTTAAAGCAGGAATTGTGAAGGACTTGCTTACCCTGTCTTGGAAGAACTAGGCTGTCAACTTACCTGCTTCCAAGTTTTATCCTTTTAGGACAGCATGCTGTCTACAGTTGAAACAAGGGATTTTTCTTGCCCAGTGACAAATTTGCCATTAATGCAACCATCTCCAATTGGAGAGTCTTTGATGCTCATCCTCTACTTGGAGTAGAATAGGGGGTGCTGTCAGGAGTTGGCATGGTTCAATATCATAAAAAAATCTTAAGTTAAGAAAACATCTTTAAATGCCATATTCCACAGATCTTTTGAGGTTTTTGAAGACTACCTATCTATTTCTTTGTATTTGGATAAGCAAATGTTGCTTGTCTCTTAGAAAATTGAATTTCTGATTAACTTAGAAAACATCTGTGATAGACTACCCTAGTGCCTAACAAAATGACATGCTTGAATGACTATTAGTTTGCATTTCTTAATTATCCTAAACAGTTTATGACAGTTGCTAACAAAAGGCCAAAACTTCACATTTTATTTTTAAGAGTTACCTAGTACAATACCTTAAAAAGAGTTAACCTTAATGTTTGTTTCAATATACAAAGATCAATACCAATGTAGCCAAATATAATCTTAATTTTGTGTCAATATACAAAGATATAAGAGCATATTCAATAATCTGTCCCTTTTTCTTTATCATTCCTATATTATGCCTATATCCCATTTTTTTTCTCAAGTCTTTTCTCCCCTACATAAGAGAGAAGGAAGGATACAGTAAAGAAAAAGAGTGAAATCCCTGGGTCTGTAAAATCTAAGAAATCCTTACTGCAAGGGAAATCTATGTTATTCTAAGTGTTAACATGTATATAGTTAAGCACTTCTTATTGTTAATGTAGCCATTTTTCTAGACTTCCTGTTAACTGTAAGGTAAAAGTTAAGTTCATGTCCTAAACCTGTGTCCCCAGGAATGTATTCCTGGGAAAATGTTGCTATGCAGATGAAGGAAAAAGACCTTCAGTCTGGTCAAGATAACCACATCTTGACTTCCAATCTGTTACTTATGTTCTGTTATTATGATTTTTATGAAAAGTCCACAGCCAAGACTCAAATTGTTTTCATTCAGGCCATATTATGATGACCATACCATCTATTGCTTATGCAATTGGAAAATCCCCTAACTGCCAAAGAAAAATAATAAACATCAAATTAGTCCTTCTAATTGTCAAACTGACCACTGCTAGTTATTAACAATGGCCAATCAAAATTGGACATGACTAGTAGGCCAAATGTCATCCAATCATATGATAGAAAAACCTGTTTCTTTGTCTAAGTCTGTATATAAACTTTGTGTTTTATGGGCTGGGGGTTCTCAACTTGAACTGCTATGTCAGTGAGTGTTGAGAGTCCAAGCTCTGAGCTAAAATAAACAACCCTCAAGCATTTACATCAGAGTTGACTCCTGGGTGGTATTTGGGGTCTCAGGAACTGGGCAGAACAGGTCTAACCTCCAAAACCATTTAACAAGACTATTTAACAACTTGTAACCTCTCCCCCTAAATAACAACAAGTATCTATAACCCATCAAATTACCAAAGGGGGGGAGGAATCACCTACCCTGCCATCTGGAGATGCGACATTGCTTTCTTAAAATTACTTCCTGTTGATTTGGGACGTAGGAAACTTGTTTGGGGCCCAAGTAAGAATGGAAAAACAGTTGAGCAAGTTAATAGTAACATTTGATGTTCAGTCCTTTTGTGCTCAGCTATTTAAATGTCCTAAGAAGTTTGTAGTCAGAGACTGAACTTCAGGGTTTTACTGAAGTCCTGGCAGGAACAGTCTGTGGGGCTCAACAATCTTAATGATTTTGAGTTGTTGTGGTTTTAGATTTTTGAGGAAAGAGCTATTGAGGAAATCTGCAAGGCTAGATCATTTGGACTACTTGTCTTCTTTGATGTCTGGTCTTTTTCTTCTGAGGTTTCAGTTGTCCAGTTGTCCCTGTGCTCCTTAGATGGATGCTTTTAATCTCCTGGAAAGATAACAACTGAACCCTGCCCTAATCCTAACTCTGGGTCACTACTTTTTTTTAATAAATAAATTTATTTATTTGTTGCTTCAGGTTACATCTCCATCATATTGTCCTCTTCCCCCCCCTTCCCAGCCCCGCCTTCCCACCCTCTACCCCCTAACCCTTCCATCCCACTCCTCTGGAGTGGAGTGTCCCTACATAACAGTCCCTCACCCCAGTTGAGAAGTCATATGAGGGCCAAGAGCCTCCTCATCCACTGGAGACCTACAAGGCAGCACCACTAGGGCAAAGTGTCTCATCGATAGGAAGCAAAGTCTATGTTCCTGTTCCCTTTGGTGCATTGGCTGTAGTATACTTTGACAGTCATGTGAGGGCCAAGAGTTTTCTCTTTTACTGGGGCTTGCTATGGCACACAATCTACGGTAAGGTGTTCCACTAACCTGCAGCAGATTCCATGACACACTGCTGGGTGAAATTTTTCCTTGGATAGATATGCTAGGTTTCTATCTATTTGGGTGTGTGAGTTTTAGAATGGTTTTCCTATGATGTATGGTTAATATCCATTTATAAAAGAATACATACCATCTTTATCTTTCTGAGACTGAGTCAGCTGACTTAGGATGAGATTTTCTAGATCCATCCATTTTGGTTTATAATTGCTTGATTTCCTTATTTCTGATAGTTGCATAGTATTCCATTGTATAAATGTACCACAGTTTTATTTATCCTTTCTTCAGTTGAAGACCATCTGGGTTTTTTCCAGTTTCTAGCTATTACAAATGAAGCTGCCATGCACATTGTTGAGGCGATGTCCTTGTGGTTTGGTGTAGAATCTTTTGAATATATGCCCAGGAGGGGAATGGCTGGGTCTTGTTGTAAAACTATTCCCAATTTTCTACAATATCTTCAGATTAATTTCCAAAGTGCCTGTACAAGTTTGCACTCCCACCAGCAATGGGGAGTGCTCCTCTTTCTCCACATCCTTGCCAGCATGTAGTATCATTTGAGTTTTTTTATGTTTATATATTATTTCAGGTTACATCTCCATCCCAGTACCCTCTTTACACCCCTTCCAGTCCCACCCTCCCACCCTCTACCACCTATCCCTTCAATCCCACTCCTCTGGAATGGAGTGTCCCTACATATAAGTCCCCCACCCCAGTTCAGCAGTCATATGAGGGCTAAGAGCCTCCTCATAACACTGGGAACCTACAAGGCAACACCACTAGGGAAAAGTGTCTCATCGATCGGAAGCAAAGTCTATGTTCCTGTTCCCTTTGGTGTATTGGCTGTAGTACAGTTTTCCTGTACCATATGGCAAAAATCCAATTATAAGTGAATAGATGCCATGTGTATCCTTCTGAGTCTAGGTTAGCTCACTCAAGATGAGCTTCTCTAGTTCCATCCATTCCCAGAATGGCTAAGATCAAAAACTCAAATGAAAGCACATGCTGGTGAGGTTGTGGAGAAAGGGAACACTCCTCCATTGCTGGTGGGAGTGCAAGCTTGTACAACCACTATGGAAATCAGTCTGGAGATATCTTAGAAAACTTGGAATAACTCTACCTCAAGACACAGCCAAACTACTCTGGGTATACATCCAAATGATTCCTCACCAAACCACAAGGACATTTCCTCATCTATGTTCCTAGCATCCTTATTTGTAATAGCTAGAAACTGGAAACAACCCAGATGTCTCTCAACCAAGGAATGGATAAAAAAAAAAACTGTGGTATACAATGGAATACTACTCAACCATCAGAAACAACGAAATCATTTGAGTTTTTGATCTTAGCCATTCTGACGGGTGTGAGGTGGAATCTCAGAGTTGTTTTGAGTTGCATTTCCCTGATGACTAAAGATGTTGAACATTTCTTCAAGTGCCTCTTGGCCTTTAGAGATTCCTCTTCTGTGAATTCTTAGGTTAGCTCTATACCCCATTTTTGATGGGGTTATTTGATTTTTTGGTGTTTAATTTCTTCAGTTCTTTATATATTTTGGATATTAGCTCTCTGTCACATGTTGGGTTGGTGAAGATCTTTTCCCAGTCTGTAGGCTGCTGTTTTGTTCTAAGGACTGTGTCCTTTGCCTTATAGAAGCTTTTCAATTTCATAATGTCCCATTTATTGATTTTTTAGAGCCTGAGCTATTGGCGTTCTATTAAGGAAGTTGCTACCCATGCCAATGAGTTCCAGGCTTTCCCCACTTTCTCTTCTATTAAATTCAGTGTGTCCAAATTTATGTTAAGGTCTTTGATCCATTTAGACTTGAGTTTTGTTCAGGGTGATAAGTTGGGTCTATTTGCATTCTTCTACATATTGACATCCAGTTAGACCAGTACCATTAATTGAATATGCTTTCCTTTTTCCATTGTATGGTTTTGACTTCTTTATCAAAAACTAAGTGACCATAGGTGTGTGGGTTTATTTCTAGGACTTCTATTCAATTCCATTGATCAACTGGTCTGTTTCTATGCCAGTACCATGCTGTTTTTATTACTATTGCCCTGTAGTACAGTTTGGAATCAGAGATGGTGATACCTCCAAATGTTCTGTTATTGTACATGATTGATTTAGCTATTCTGAGTTTTTTTGTTTTTCCATATGAAGTTGAAAATTGTCTTTGTAAAGAATTATGTTCGTATTTTGAAAGGAATTGCATTGAATCTGTATGTTGCTTTTGGTAAGATGGGCATTTTTATTATGTTGATCCTACTTAACTATGAGCAAGGGAGATCTTTCTATCTTCTGATATCTTTTTCAATTTCTTTCTTCAGGGACTTGAAGTTTTTGTCATGCAGATCTTTCACTTGCTTGGTTAGAGTTACCCCCAGTTATTTTATATTATTTGTGGCTATTGTGAAGGGTGTTGATTCCTTTATTTCTTTCTCAGCCCATCTATCTTTTGTGTAAAGAAGGGCTAACTGATTTTTTTAATTGATTTTGTATCCAGTCACCTTGCTGAAGGAGTTTATCAGCTGTAGGAGTTCTCTGGTAGAATATATAAGGATCACTTATATATATCATCATATCATCTGCACATAGGGATACTTTGACTTCTTCCTTTCCAATTTGTATCCCCTTGATCTCCTTTAGCTGTCATATTGTTCTGGCTAAAACTTCAAGTACTATGTTGAAGAGATATGGAGAGAGTGGGCAGCCTTGCCTTGCCCCTGATTTTAGAGAAAATGCTTTAAGTTTCCCTCCATTTAGTTTGATGTTGGCTATTGGCTTGTTGTAAATTGCCTTTATTATGTTTAAGTATGGTCCTTGTATGCCTGATCTCTCTAAGACTTTAATATGAAGGGGTGCTAGATTTTGTTAAATGCGTTTTCAGCATCCAATGAGATGATCATGTGATTTTTTTCTTTCAGCTTGTTTATGTGGTGGATTACATTGATGGATTTATTTATTTATTTATCTATCTATTTATTTATTTGATTATTTATTTATTTCTTTGTTACATCTCAATCACAATCCCCTCCCTACTTCCCCCTCCAGTCCCACCCTCCCACCCTCTTCCCCCTCACCCCCCATCTGCTTCTTTGTTTTAAGTTTAAGGTATATCTTTTTCCCCTCAACAGCTGGGGAGCTCAACAGCTATGTATTCAACAGAATAGATGCCATGTGCATCCTTCTGAGTCTGGGTTAGCTCGTTCAGGATGAGCTTCTCTATTCCATCCATTTGGCTGCACATTGCATTATTTCCTTGTTTTGGATGGCTGAGTAGTATTCCATTGTGTAGATGTTCCATGTTTTTTTTAATCCATTTTCAGTTAAGGGGCACCTGGGTTGTTTCCAGTTTCTAGCTATTATAAATTTGGATGTATACCCAGAAGTGGTATGGCTGAGTCTTGAGTTAGAGCTACTCCAAGTTTTCTAAGATATCACCAGACTGATTATCATTGTGGTTGTACAAGCTTGCACTCCCAACAGCAATGGTGGAGTGTTCTCCTTTCTCCACAACCTTTCCACCATGTGCTGTCATTTGAGCTTTCAATCTTAGCCATTCTGACAGGTGTGAGATAGAATCTCAGAGTCATCTTCAGTTGCATTTCTCTGATGATTAAGGATGCTGAGAGCATTTCTTCAAGTGTTTTTCAGCCTTTAGGGATTCCTTCTTTGTGAATTCTCTGTTTAGCTCTGTTCCCCATTTTTTGATTGGATTATTTGGCTTCTTGGCATTTAATTTCTTGAGTTCTTTGTAAATTTTAGATATTAGCTCTCTGTCAGATTTGGGGTTGGTGAAGATTTTTTTCCCAATCTGTTGGCTGCTGTTTTGTTTGAATGACAGTGTCCTTTACCTTACAGAAACTTTTCAGTTTCATGAGGTCCCACTTATTGATTGTTGATCTCAGGTCCTGAGCTGTTGGTGTTCTGTTCAGGAAGTTGTCAACTGTGCCAATGAAGTCGAGGGTTTGCCCACTTTCTCTTCTAATAGATTTAGTGTGTCCGGCCTTGTGCTAAGGCCTTGATCCACTTGGACTTAAGTTTTGTACAAGGTGATAAGTACGGTTCTAATTTCATTCTTTTACATGTCAACATCCAGTTGGAACAGCACCATTTGTTGAAGATCCTGTCCTTTTTCCATTGTATGGTTTTGGCTTCTTTGTCAAAAATTAAGAGACCATAGGTGTGTGGGTCCATTTCTGGGTCTTCAATTTGATTCCCTTGATCCACTGGTCTGTTTAGAATGGATCTGTAAACAAGACCCATCTTCTCCATGAGTTTAAAGATCTATATCCAACTTAGCTTCCATCCCAACTCGCATCACAATTTTAAAAACATCTTCTTAGATCCAGAACACCCTCTTAATTCCTAAACAACTCAAAATTTAACTATGAGACTATAGCTATCTAGTCTTCAACCACATCAGAGACCTGTGAAGGATAAATATATATGATTATACAGGAAGTGCAGGGGCACCAGCTTCCAAAACTAAGAAATTACATACAACTATTGATGGATTTCTAATGTTGAACCACCCCTGCATTCCTGGGATGAAACCTACTTGATCATAGTGCATGATACTTTTGTTGTGACCTTGGATCCGGTTTGCAAGTATTTTATTGAGAATTTTTGCATCCGTGTTCATAAGGAATATTGGTCTAGAATTTTCTTTCTCTGTTGGGTCTTTGTGAGGTTTACGTATCAGGGTGACTGTGGCCTTATAGAATGAGTTTGGCAGTGTTCCTTCTCTTTCTATGTTGTGGGAGACTTTGAAGAATATTGGTGTTAGCTCTTCTGTGAAGGTCTGGTGGAATTCTGTGCTGAAACCATCTGGTCCTGGGCTTTTTTTGTTTGGAAGATTCTAATGACTTCTATTTCCTTAAGGATTATGGAACTGTTTAACTTGTTTACCTGTTCTTTATTTTACCTTGGTAGATGGAATCTATCAAGAAAATTGTCCATTTTGTTTAGGTTTTCCAATTTTGTGGAGTACAAATTTTTGAAGTAGGACCTAATGAGTCTTTTGATTTACTCAATGTCTGTTGTTATTTCCCCCTTTGCATTTCTGATTTTGTTGATTTGGGTATTTTCCTTCTGTCTTTTAGTCAGTTTGGCTATGAGTTTGTCTGTTTTGTTTATTTTCTCAAAGAACCAACTCTTGGTTTTATCTATTCTTTGTATTGTTCTTTTTGTTTCTAAGTTATTGATATCAGCCCTGAGTTTGATAATTTCCTGCCACCTGTTCCTCATGGAAGTGTTTCCTTCTTTTTGTTCTAACTCTTTCAGGTGTACTTTTAGGTTGCTAGTTTGGGAATTCTCTAATGTCTTTTTTGTTTCCTTTATTTTTTATTTCTTCAAGTTACATCTCAATCGCAGTCCCCTCCCTATTCTCCCTCCAGTCCCACCCTCCCACCCTCAACCCCCCACCCTCTTACCCTTTTTTTTTAAGTTTAAGGTATATCTTATTTCCCCCTACAGTTTCCCCTTTCATTCCAATAAATGGCTCTTTCTCTTATAATAATAAATACAATACTGTACAACAGAGATAATTAGGCCACAGTTATGAGGGTTATATGGCTTAACGTACATTCCCAATGACCAGTCCATATGTATTTGGTACCTGACTTTAATATTCTACTATCTAAACATCTCCATGAGTTTAAAGGTCTATATCTGACTCAACATTCACACTAACTTGGTACACAATTTTAAAAGTATCTTCTTAGATCTATAACACTCTCATGACTCCTAAACAACTCAAAATTTAATTATGACACTCTAGTTATCTGTTCTTCAACCACCGCAGAGACGAGAGAGGGATAAATATATCTGATTTTATAGGAAGTACAGGGCCTGTAGCTTCCCAAACTAAGAAATGACATACCAGTGGCTGCCTGGACAGTTCCCATTTTCTCTCCATACATTACAGCATCGATCTTCAGTCATTTGGCCCCGTTTCTCTGACAGACATTGATTGTAGAGCAGGGGTTATGAAGGACTTACCTACCCTGTCTTGGCAGAGCTAGGCTGTCGGCTTCCCTGCTTCCAGGTTTTGTCCTTTTTGTACAGCATTCTGTCTACAGTTGGGGCAAGGGGCTTTTCCTACCAAGAGATAGGCTTGCGACTAATTCAATCATCTCCCACTGGAGATTCTTCGATGTTCATCTTCTACTTGGAGGAGAATAAGGGGTGCTGTCAGGAGTTGATATGTCTTGATATAAAAAAATCTAAAGTTACGAAAACATCTTTGAATGCCATATTCTGCAGATCTCTAGAGGTTTTTGAAGAGGCCTTATCTATCTCTTATATTAGGGTAAGCAGATGTTGCTTGTCTCGTAGCAGGTTTATTTCTCATTAGCTTAGAAAGTAACTATAAATGGCTGTCATAGTACCTAACAGAATGACCAGCTTGCATAACCATTAGTTTGCATTTCTTAATTATCCTAAACAGTTTCTGACTATTAGTAGTAAAAGGCCGAAACATCACATTTCATTTTTTTTCTTTACCTCCTAACCCTTCCATCCCAGTTCTCTGGGGTGGGGTGCCCTTATGTAACAGTCCCTCATCTCAGTTGAGAGGTCGTATGAGGGCCAAGAGCCTCTTCATTCATTGGGGATCTACGAAGCAGTACCATCAGTGAAAAGTGTCTCGTTGCCCGGGAGAGAGAACTACTAAACAAACAAACCAATAAGCATACAATAGATAAAAAAGACTAAAAAATAGAAAAAAATATAACTAATATATAAAAAAATGAATAAAGAATAAAAATTAAAAATAAGAAGTCTATGTCCAAGTTCCCTTTGGTGTGTTAGTTGTAGTATCGATACCTTCTACTATATAGCTAAAATCCTATTATAAGTGAATACATACCATATGTGTCCTTCTGAGTCTGGGTTAGTTCACTCAGGATGAGCTTTTCTAGTTCCATCCACTTGGCTGCACATTGCATAATTTCATTGTTCCTGATATCTGAATAATATTCCATTGTGTAGATGTACCACAGTTTTTAACCCATTCTTCGGTTGAGGCACATCTGGGTTGTTTCCAGTTTCTAGCTATTACAAATAAGGCTGCTATAAACTTAGATGAGGAAACTTACTTATAATTCTGTGAAGAGGCATTTGGGTGTATACCTTAAGTGTTATGGCTGGATCCTGAGGCAGAGCTATTCTAAGTTTTTTAAGATATCGCCAGACTGAACTCCATAGTGGTTGCACAAACCTGCACTCCCACCAGCAATGGAGTAGGATACCCCTTTCTCAACACCCTCGCCAGCATGTGCTGTCATTTGAGTTTTTGATCTTAGCCATTCTGACAAGTGCGAATTGGAATCTCAGAGTCGTCTTGAGTTGCATTTCTCTGATGATTAAGGATGTTGAGCATTTCTTCAAGTGTCTCTCAGCCATTAGGGATTCCTCCTTTGTGAATTCTCTATTTAGCTCTGTCCCCCATTGTTTGATTGGATTATTTGGTTTCTTGGCATTTAATTTCTTGAGTTCTTTGTAGATTTATGATATTAGCCCTCTGTCAGATGTGGGGTTGGTGAAGATTTTCTCCCAGTCTGTAGGCTGCCGTTTTGTTTGAATGACAGTGTCCTTTGCCTTACAGAAGCTTTTCAGTTTCATGAGGTCCCATTTATTGATTGTTGATCTCAAGTCCTGAGCTGTTGGTGTTGTGTTCAGGAAGTTGTCGCCTGTGCCAATTAGTTCGAAGGTTTCTCCCACTATTTCTTCTAGTAGATTTAGTGTGACTGGCCTTATGTTAAGGTCTTTGATCCACTTGGACTTAAGTTTTGTACAAGGTGATAAGTATGGGTGTAACTTCATTCTTTTACAAATGGACATCCAGTTGGACCAGCACCACTTGTTGAAGATGCTGTCCTTCTTCCATTGTGCCGTTTTGGCTTCTGTGTCAAAAATTAGGTGGCAATAGGTGTGTGGGTCTATTTCTTGATCTTCAATTCGATTCCATTGATCTACTGGTCTGTTTCTATACCAATACCATGCTGTTTTTACCACTATTGCTCTGTAGTACAGCTTGAAATCTGGGATGGTAATACCTCCAGATTTTTTTTTTTTTATTGGAAAGGATTGATTTAGCTATTCTAGGCTTTTTGTTGTTCCATATGAAGTTGAGGCTAGCTCTTTCCAAGTCTATTAAAAATTGTGTTGGTATTTTCATAGGAATTGCATTGAATCTACATATTGCTTTTGGTAGGATGGCCATTTTTATTATGTTGATCCTACCTATCCATGAGCATGGGAGATCTTTCCATCTTCTAAAGGCCTCTTTCATTTCTTTCTTCAAGGGCTTGAAGTTCTTGTTGTACAGGTCCTTTACTTGCTTGGTTAGAGTTACCCCCAGGTATTTTATGTTGTTTGTGGCTATTGTGAAGGGGGTTGTTTCCCTTATTTCTTTCTCAGCCCATTTGTTTGTTGTATAAAAAAGGGCTTCTGATTTTTTTGAATTAATTTTGTATCCAGCCACTTTGCTGAAGGTGTTTATCAGCTCTGAGAGTTCTCTGGTGGAATTTTTGGGGTCGCTTATGTATACTATCATATCATCTGCAAATAGGGATAATTTGACTTCTTCGTTTCCAATGTTTATCCCCTTGATCTACTTTAGCAAGAACTGCAAGTACTATATTGAAGAGATATGGTGAAAGTGGACATCCTTATCTTTTCCCTGAGTTTAGAGGAAATGCTTCAAGTTTCTCTCCATTTTTTTTATGTTGGCCACTGGCCTATTGTATATTGCCTTTATTATTTCTAGGTATGGCTCTTGTAAGCCCGTTCTCTCCAGAACTTTTAACATGAAGGGGTGTTGGATTTTGTCAAATGATTTTTCTGCATCTAGCAAGATTATCATGTGGTTTTTTTTTCTTTCATCTTGTTTATATGGTGAATGGCGTTGATAGACTTTCGTATGTTGAATCATCCCTGCATCCCTGGGATGAAGCCTACTTGATCATGGTGTATGATACTTTTGATGTGTTCTTGAATTCGGTTTGCTAGTATTTTATTAAGTATTTTTGCATCTATGTTCATGAGGGAGATTGGTCTGAAGTTCTGTTTCTTTGTTGGGTCTTTGTGTGGTTTAGGAATCAGGGTGACTGTGGCCTCGTAGAATGAGTTTGGCAATGTTCTTTCAGATTCTATCTTGTGAAAGAGTTTGAAAAATATTGGTGTTAGCTCCTCTTTGAAGGTCCGGTAGAATTCTGTGCTAAAGCCATCTGGCCCTGGGCTTTGTTTGGTTGGGAGATTTTTAATGACTGTTTCTATTTCCTTATGGGTTATAGGGCTGTTTAATCTGTTTATCTGATCTTGATTTAGCTTCGGTAGGTGGAATCTATCAAGAAAATTGTCCATTTCACTTACGTTTTCAAATTTGGTGGAGTATAGATTTTTAAAGTAGGATCCAAATATTCTCTGGATTTCCTCAATGTCTGTTGTTAATTCTCCCTTTTCATTTCTGATTTTGTTGATTTGTGTTTTCTCCCTCTGTCTTTTAGTTAATTTGGCTAGGGGTCTGTCTATTTTGTTGATTTTCTCGAAGAACCAACTCTTGGTTTCATTGATTCTTTGTATAGATCTTTTTGTTTCTAACTTGTTGATTTCAGCCCTAAGTTTGATGATCTCCTGTCTTCTGCTCCTCTTGGGAGTGTTCACTTCTTTTTTTTCCAATTCACCCAGTTCAGCTGTTAATTCGCTAATATGAGCTGTCACAATTTTCTTTTTGAAGGCACTTATTGTTATGAACTTTCCTCGTAGCACAGCTTTCATTGTGTCCCATAGGTTTGGGTATGTTATGTCTTCGTTTTCGTTGGATTTTAAGAAGTCTTTGATGTCCTTCTTTATTTCTTCCCTGACCCAGTGGTCCTCTAGTAAAGAGTTGTTCAATTTCCATGTGAGTGTAGACTTTCTGTTGATTCTTTTGCTATTGAAGTCCAGCTTTATTCCATGGTGGTCTGATAAGATACAAGGGGTTATTTCAATTTTCTTGTATCTGTTGAGGCTATCTTTGTGTCCAATTATATGGTCGATTTTGGAGAAGGTTCCGTGAGGTGCTGAGAACGAGGTGTATTCTTTTGTGTTTGGGTGAAACGTTCTGTAGATATCTGTTAGGTTCATTTGTTTCATGATTTCTGTTAGACTCATTACTTCTCTGTTTGGCTTCTGTCTTGATGATCTGTCCATAGTTGTGAGTGGGGTGTTGCAGTCTCCCACTATTAAAGTGTTTGGATCGATGTGCGATTTAAGTTTTAGAAGCGTTTCTTTTATAAATGTAGGTACCTTTGTATTTGGGTCATAGATGTTCAATATTGAGATGACCTCTTGGTGGATATTTCCTTTAATGAGTATGTAATGCCCTTCTCTGTATTTTTTATTAACTTCAATTGGAAGTCTATTTTGTTTGATATTAGGGTGGCTATTCCAGCTTGTTTCCTGGGTCCATTTGCTTGGAAAACCTTTTCCCAGCCCATTACTCTGAGGTAGTGTTTATCTTCAATAGTGTGGTGTGTTTCTTGTATACAGCAAAAAGATGGGTCTTGTTTACGGATCTAGTCTGTAAGTCTGTTCTTTTTATTGGTGAGTTGAATCCATTGATGTTGATGGATATTAGTGACCAGGGGTTTTTATTTCCCATTATTTTGGTAGAGCTGGCTGTCTTGTGTTTCTCTTTTGTTTAGTTGCTGTGGAGCTTTCTATTTCCTCTGTTTTTTGGGGGGGTGTAGTTATCTTCTCTGCGTTGGAATTTTCCTTCTAGGTTCTTCTGTAGGGCTGGGTTTGTGAGGAGATATTGTTTGAATTTGATTTTGTCATGGAATATCTTGTTTTCTCCTTCTATGTTGATAGAGAGTTTTGCTGGGTAAAGTAGTCTGGCTGGGCACTTATGTTCTCTCAGTGCTTGTAGGACATCAGTCCAGGCCCTTCTAGCTTTTAAAGTTTCTGAGGAGAAGTCAGGTGTGATTCTGATGGGTCTGCCATTGTATGTGACTTGGCCTTTTTCTCTTACAGCTTTTAATATCCTTTCTTTGTTCTCTACATTTGGAGTTTCAATTATTATGTGGCAAGAGGAGTTTCTTTTCTGATATAATCTGTTTGGTGTTCTGTAAGCCTCTTGGATTTTTACTGGCATCTCTTTCTTTAGGTTTGGGAAGTTTTCTTCTATGATTTTGTTGAAGATATTTCCTGGACCATGGAGTCGGGAGTCTTCTCTTTCCTCTATGCCTATAATTCTTAGGTTCTGTCTTTTCATTGATTCCTTGATTTCTTGGATGTTGTGGGTGGGAGTTTTTTTAGCTTTCTCATTTTCTTTGTATGTTGTACTGATTTCTTCCACTGAATCTTCCATGCCTGAGATCCTGTCTTCCATCTCTTGCATTCTATTTTTCATACTCACATCTGTAGTTCCTGTTCTCTTCTCTTGATTCTCCATTTCCTTTTTTAACTCTGTGTAGAGAGCTGCGAAGTGCCGCGCCCTAAAGATGGCGCTGGCCTCCGCCTTCCACCAGCCCGACGGTGAGTGCTCTTTTTGATAATAAGTTCATATTTGGCAAAGACTGCTG
>CAJQZJ010000363.1:856236-866477 GCA_907164525.1 Lophiomys imhausi | reverse complement strand
TCTGACTGTGTTTTCTTTATTGTTTCCATTTCTATTTTCATGTCTTGAATGGTAGTGTTCGTTTTGTACATTTCCTTCTCCAATTTGCTTGTTTTTGTCTGGAGATCTTCCATTGCTTTATCCTTTTCCTGTTCAAGCTGGGTCACCTTGGCTTGGAGCTCTTTAATGATGTTATTGTTTTGACTTGTAAAATTGTGGCTTCTTTGAATTCCTTCATAGTTTTAAGTTCTTCTTGAAGGGACTTTATCACTTTCCATACTGTAGAATTGTCATCGTTTTCATGTGTTTCAGTTGTGGTGAGGTGGTTCGGGCTGGATGGAATAGCGTTGCTTTCTTTTGTTGGAGACATTTCTCTCTGTTTTTTTGTTTTTGTTTTTGTTTTTTTTTTTTTGTCTGGGGCCTCTGGCCATGTGGAATTTTTTTTTTGCTGTCTTCTGGACTTGGATCCAAAGGGGGCACTGTGGTGTAGGATTCGAGTTGCCTTACTCCACCCCTATAAGGTGAGTTATTCAGTCCCGCCTCCCAGGTGGAGACCTAATTAATTCAGGTGGCAGAGCTGTGTACAAGTAAGCTCTTGTTCCCCACCGGAAGGGCCCGTACTAGTACATAAGACCGATATACCACCGTTTCAAATATCTCGCAGTTTTCCCGGGTTTGGTTCCTGTAGCGGGTAAATCTGCAGTTCAGCTCCAGTAGCCTTGCTGCTCCTGTGGCTTGGAAACTGGCCAGTGACCTCTAATTTCTTTTTGAAGTCACTTAGTGCTATAAACTTACCTCTTAGCACTGCTTTCAAAGTGTCCCATAAGTTTGGGTATGTTGTGCCTTCATTTTTATTGAGTTCTAAGAAGACTTTAATTTCTTTTTTTATTTCTTCCCTGACCCAGAGGTCATTGGGTAGAGAGTTGTTCAGTTCCCATGTGTTTGCAGGCTTTCTGTTGTTTTTTTATTGTTGAAATCTAGCTTTATTCCATGATGGTCTGATAAGTTACAAGGGGTAATTTCAATTTTCCTGTATCTGTTGAGGCTTGCTTTGTGACCAACTATATGGTCGATTTTGGAGAAGGTTCCATGAGGTGCTGAGAAGAAAGTGTATTCTTTTGTTTTGGGGTGAAATGTTCTGTAGACATCAATTAGGTCCATTTAATTCATGACATCTGTGAGTTTCATTATTTCTCTGTTTGGTTTCTGCATCGTTGATCTGTTAAGTGTGATAGTGGTGTGTTGAAGTCTCCCACTACTAATGTGTGGAGTTCGATGTGGGATTTGAGCGTCAGTAGTGTTTCTTTAACAAATGTGAGTGCCCTTGCATTTGGGGCATAAATGTTCGGTATTGAGGTATTGAGATGTCATCTTGGTGGATTTTTCCTTTGATGTGTATGAAGTGTCCTTCCCCATCTCATTTGATTAAAGTTGGTTGAAAGTCCAATTTATTGGATACTAGATTGGCCATTCCAGCTTGTTTCTTGGGTCCATTTGCTTGGTATATCTTTTTCCACCCCTTTACTTGGAGACAATGCTAATCATTTTTGCTGAGGTGTGTTTCTTATAAGCAACAGAATTTGGGATTCTGTTTCTGAATCCATTCTGCTAGCCTGTGTCTTTTTATTGGGGAATTGAGTCCATTGATGTTGAGAGATATTAATGGACAATGATTGTTACTTCCTGCTATCTTGATGTTAGTGGAAATAGTCTGTGAGTGAGCTTCTCTTGCTGCAGGTGAGTTAATTGCTTCCTATGTTTTCTTGTGTGTAGTTAACTTCTTTAGGTTGGATTTTTCCTTCTAACATTTCCTGTAGAGCTGGATTTGTGCATAGATATTGTTTGAATTTAGTTTCTTCATGGAATATATTGCTTTCTCCATCTATGTTGATTGACAATTTTTCTGGGAATAGTAGTCTGGCCTGACATTTGTGGTTTTTTAGGGTCTGCAAGACATCTGTTCAGGCCCTTCTGCCTTTTAGTGTCTCTGATGAAAAGTAAGGTGTGATTCTGATAGGTTTACCATTATATGTTACTTGGCCCTTTTCCCTAGCACCTTTTAATATTCTTTCTTTCTTCTATACATTTAGTGTTTTGATTATTGTGTGGCGGGAGAATTTTCTTTTCTAGTCAAATCTATTTGGAGTTCTGTAATCTTCTTGTACAGTTATAGGTATCTCTTTTTTAGGTTTGGGAAATTTTCTTCAATGATCTTGTTGAAGATATTTTCTGGTCCATGGAGCTGGGATTTTTCTTGTTCTTCTAGTCCTATTATTCTGAGATTTTTTTCTTTTCATAGTGTCCTTGATTTCCTGAAGGTTTTGTGTCAGAACATTTTTGGATTTTACATTTTCTTTGACTGATGTAGATGTATCAATTTCTTCAATTTTATCCTCTGTGCCTGAGATTCTTTCTTCCATCTCTTGTAGTCTGTTGCTGATATATGTGTCTGTAGTTCTTTTTCTTTTCTTAAGGTTTTCCAGTTCCATGGACGTCTTGGCTTGTATTTTCTTTATTGCTTCAACTTCCCTTTTCAGGTCTTCCATTCCTTTGAGAGCTTTATTCATTTCCATCACTTCTTTTGCAGTATTTTGTTGTTGCTCTCTGAGGTATCTTATTTCCTCCCTTAAACCTTCTATTATTAAGATAAGCATAGGATTAAGGTCATTTTCCTTTGTTTCAATCGTGTTTGGATGTTCATGATTGTCTGTAGCATGATAGCTGGGTTCTGGAGACATATGGCTTTGGGGTTTTTGTTTTGTTTTTTGTTTTTGTTTGTTTTACCATGTTCTTGTGCTGGCCTATAGTCATCTGATTGATCCTGGTTGTTTCTGATGACAGTTGGCCTTGGTGCTCAGGAAAACCACCTGTTCTGGGGGCTGGGTGATCCTGAGATACTGGGGTCCACCTCCAGATGGTGGGTAGGTGTCTGTAATGGACTGGCTCTTGGAGAGAGACTGACACTCTCCTCAACTGGTTGTGACCCAATTGGACCTATATACAGAGGATTGGAGTGGGGATAATGCTATCCTGGTGAGGACCTGAGAGCTGGTCGGTCTCCTCAGAAAGCCAGGTCAAACTGTGGTTGGGCCTGTGTACTCCCCTCCCTGACACAGTCGTTTTGGTTCAGCAGTTAGGCTTCTCCTACAGACAGGGACCTCCACCCAACATGGGTGCCATCCTATTACTGACTGCCTCAAAAGCTCAGGTGCTTGGGTGAGTGAGCCGCACTAATGTTTGTGGGAACACACAGTTGCCAGCTCTGTTTGCAGTCAGTCTCGACTGACTCCTGATTGCTTTACTGAGGCTGGGTTTGGTCTCTGCCACTCAGCTACAGTGCTCATTGTGTTGCCATGTTGGGAACTCTGGAAAGAAAATCTTACTAACCTTTGCTCTTGTGGTCCAGCTATTTTTCCCAGTTAGGTCAATTGGGAGGCTGGATATCAGGCAGACAGGCAGGGCTGCTGATCTGTGGCTGGAGCCATGGGCAGGATCCACTCATGGACTGGATCTGCTCTGGCTGGCCGTCATCTCCAGACAGGTGACTGAGATGGCTGATCTCAGGGTGGTGTTCCCGGGAACTGTGTGAGCTGTTTGGTGTGGTGACCAGACTCAGTGTTCAACTCGCAAATTCAGACACCTTCTGTGTTTCACAGTCGGCTGTGGGACCTCACATTCACTCCACAGTGACTAATCTCATTTGCCTACTATTCAGATACAATGATCTATGAATGGCATCATCTTGGATCCTCTCTGAGTGTTTTTTTCCCTGAGGATTCCCTCCTATAAAATTTTAACACTTCTCTAAGTTGAAGAAAATAGAATGACCAAAATTACATCTCCACATAGGAAAACCAAGGCTTTTTCAACAGGCTAAGAGAATCCATTCACTTAATTAACTCCAAGGAAAGTGCTGTGGTCTCTGACCTGAGAGAGATGTCAAGAGATTGTGTAATTACAGAACAATGTCAAGGAGTACATGGCCTGTTCCTGAGGAAACGCAGACATCATTTTACTTAGCCTAAAAGTTTGCCAAGACCCATCATTCACATTAGGCAGAATCATCCTAAGAGGTGGTAAGGAGCAAGAACAAGCATTTGCAAGTCTGGACAGAGACTTATTGGTTTCTAACTACCATTGGTCACAGGACACATGGACAGTGTGGAGCTCAGCAAACTCAGGGCAAGGAAACCTGTGGCCCATAGGACAGCTTTAGGCATGCTGGACAGAAGCCTTCTACATCCAAATGACAGAGAGGAGGAGAGGTCACAAAGTGACCAGTGTGATAGAATCCATAAGAAATATAGTTGAGACCCTTGCCTTAGTATCCAGCTGTTCCCAACTTCCTACTGATTGCAGCTTGGCCCTAACTGCATGTGGCCCAGGGAGGAGCTGGGGTAGACTGAGAAAGAGCAAGGAGTGGGGCTCCACCTACACAGAGATGGGAAAGCCACGATTCCTACTGAGTATGGCCTTTGGGGAAGAATGGTCTACACTCCTGTAAGTAGCTGCTCACCTCTGTAAAGAAGCCCAACATACTCATTGGTTACCCAGAGTGATCTTTGGTGGGCTCACACCTCAGTTTGTTGTCGGGACCTTAGGAGGTAGGTTAAGTAGATGTCACTATTTCTCCCCCTGAGAAAGAATTTTAGCGACACTCAATATTTTCACATCTCTTCTACACAGCATTCCACATGTTCCATCTTCCCTTGACACACACATTTATTTCACTTATTTGTCCTAAACCTGACACACAGGTTGCTGGCTTTGGTATTTGTACTCAACATACCCTATGAGGCTTATCCATCCTATTCGCTGATATGTTTTGCTTATGTCATAGTGGAATATTCTCACAAAATCCATCGAGCTTGTGAAATGCATCTCTGAATATCTCCCCAGATGTATTGATACAATAACTGACCCTGGAACAGCTTAAGAAAATCCCTGAGTTGCATTAATAGAACTCACTCGACAAGCAAAGATGCAGTAAGTTGTCAACACAACTGGACCAGATGATTACCTCTGATAGATTCTCTTTGGTAATATATTTCTGTACAAATTAAACAATACCTGGGATTCACGATGTAATAAAAAGAGATGTATTCTATAAGTCTAAAAGTGAGGTAATACCTTGTTTATATAGATATTGCTCAGTATTCAGAAAAATGAAAAAAATAGTTATAGGAACCACAGACTCTCTTGTGTTTATTGCAAGCATAAGATGCATTTTTCATGTTTAAGACATTATTCTAAAAATCACATAACTATCCATCAAACATCTCAGAGCACTATAACTTTGTAACAAAAATTGTCTGGTAAAAAAAATTAAATTGTCTTTTCCATTATATACTGTGTTTATAGTTACACACTATTTTTATATAGTGGTGTATAATAGTTATGTACTAATGTGTTTTTTTCTCTTTTTTTACTTTATTTTTTATTTCTTCAAGTTACATCTCAATCACAATCCCCTCCCTACTCCCCCCTCCAGTCCCACCCCCCACCCTCAACCCACCATCCTCTTCCCTTTTTTTTTTTGTTTAAGGTATATCTTATTTCCCCTAACAGCTCCCCCTTTGAGTCCAACAAATGGCTCTTTCTCTTATAATAATAAATACAATACAAAACAACAGAGGTAATTAGGCCACAGTTATGAGGGTGATATGGCTTAGTGTACATTCCCAATGTCCAGTCCATATGTATTTGGCACCTGACTTTAATATTCTATTATCTAACCATCTCCATGCGTATAAAGTTCTATATCTAACTCCACTTTCATACTAACTTGCAACACAATTTTAAAAACATCTTCTTAGATCCATAACACTCTCTTGATTGCTAAACAACTCATAAAGGAATATCTAACTCCACTTTCATACTAACTTGCAACATAATTTTAAAAACATCTTCTTAGATCCATAACACTCTCTTGATTCCTAAACAACTCAAAATTTAACTATGAGACTCTAGCTATCTATTCTTCAACCACCTCAGAGACCTGAAAGGGATAAACATATTTGATTTTATAGGAAGTACAGGGCCTGCAGGTCCCAAAACCTGCCTGGACAATTCCTATTTTCTCTGCATACATTACAGCATCAATCTTCAGTCATTTGGCCCTATTTCTCTGACAGACATTGATTGTAGAGCAGGGGTTATGAAAGACTTGCCTACCCTGTCTTGGCAGAGCTAGGCTGTCGGCTTACCTGCTTCCAAGTTTTGTCGTTTTTGGACAGCATTCTGTCTACAGTTGGAGCAAGGGGGTTTTTCCTGCCAAGAGATAGGCTTGTGACTAATTCAATCATCTCCCACTGGAGAGTCTTTGATGCTCATCTTCTACTTGGAGTAGAATAGGGGGTGCTGTCAGGAGTTGATATGTCTCGATATAAAAAAAACTAAAGTTAAGAAAACATTTAAGAATGCCATATATTCTGCAGATCTCTTGAGGTTTTTGAAGAGGCCCTATCTATTACTTATATTAGGATGAGCAGATGTTACTTGTCTCTTAGCAACTTTATTTCTGATTAGCTTAGAAAATAAATAGACTATCATAGTACCTATCACAATGACAAGCTTGCATGACTATTAGTTTGCATTTCTTAATTATCCTAAACAGTTTATGACAATTACTAGCAAAAGGCCGAAACTTCATATGTCATTTCTTTTTTTTAACCCCCTAACCCTTCCATCCCATTTCTCTGGAGTGGAGTGTCCCTATATAACAGTCCCTCACCTAGGTTCAGAGGTCGTATGAGGGCCAAGAGCCTCCTCATACACTGTCTACGAGGCAGTACCACCAGTGAAAAGTGTCTCATTGCCCGGAAGAGAAAACTAAAAAACAAACAAACAAATAAGCAGACAAACAGATAAAAAAGAATAAAAAATAGAAGAAATAAAAAATAAATAAAAAGTCTGTGTCCATGTTCCCTTTGGTGTGTTGGTTGTAGTATCGATATCCTCTACTATATACATAAAATCCTACTATAAGTGAATAGATGCCATATGCATCCTTCTGAGTCTGGGTTAGCTCACTCAGGATGAGCTTTTCTAGTTCCATGCATTTGGCTGCAAGTTGCATAATTTCATTGTTCCTGATAGCTGAATAATATTGCATTGTGTAGATGTACCACAGTTTTGAAACCCATTCTTCAGTTGAGAGACATCTGGGTTGTTTCTAGTTTCTAGCTATTACAAATAAGGCTGCTATGAACATAGATGAGGAGACTTCCCGATGATTCTGTGAGGAGACAGTAGGGTGTATACCTAGAAGTGGTATGGCTGGGTCCTGAGGCAAAGCTATTCTAAGTTTTCTAAGATATTGCCATACTGACCTCCATAGTGGTTGCACAAGCCTACACTCCCACCAGCAATGGAGGAGGGTACCCCTTTCTCCCCACCCTCGCCAGCATGTGCTGTGATTTGAGCTTTTGATCTTAGCCATTCTGACAAGTGTGAGATGGAATCTCAGAGTCATCTTGAGTTGCATTTCTCTGATGATTAAGGATGTTGAGCATTTCTCCAAGTGTCTCTCAGCCATTAGGGATTCCACCTTTGTGAATTCTCTATTTAGCTCCGTCCTCCATTTTTTGATTGGATTGTTTGGTTTCTTGGCATTTAATTTATTGAGTTCTTTGTAAATTTTGGATATTAGCCCTCTGTCAGATGTGGGGTTGGTGAAGATTTTCTCCCTGCCTGTAGGCTACCGTTTTGTTCGAATGACAGTGTCTTTTGCCTTACAGAAGCTTTTCAGTTTCATGAGGTCCCATTTGCTGATTGTTGATCTCAGGTCCTGAGCTGTTAGTGTTCTGTTCAGGAAGTTGTCACCTGTGCCAATGAGTTCGAGGGTTTCTCCCACTTTTTCTTCTAGTAGATTTAGTGTGACCAGCCTTATGTTAAGGTCTTTGACCACTTGGACTTAAGTTTTGTACAAAGTGATAAGTATGGGTCTAATTTCATTCTTTTACAAGTGGACATACAGTGGGAGCAGCACCATTTGTGGAAGATGCTGTCCTTCCATTGTGCCGTTTTGGCTTCTGTGTCAAAAATTAGGTGGCAATAGGTGTGTGGGTCTATTTCTTGATCTTCAATTCGATTCCATTGATCTACTGGTCTGTTTCTATACCAATACCACGCTGTTTTTACTACTATTTCTCTGTAGTACACTTTGAAATCTGGGATGGTAATACCTCCAGATGCTTTTTTATTGTACAGGATTGATTTAGCTATTCTGGACTTTTTGTTGTTCCTTATGAAACTAAGAATAGCTCTTTCCAAGTCTATAAAGAATTGTGTTGATATTTTGATAGGAATTGCATTGAATCTATATATTACTTTTGGTAGGATAGCCATTTTTATTATGTTGATCCTACCTATCCATGAGCATGGAAGATCTTTCTATCTTCTAAAGGCCTCTTCCATTTCTTTCTTCAAGGGCTTGAAGTTCTTGTTGTACAGGTCCTTTACTTGCTTGGTGAGAGTTACCCCCAGGTATTTTATATTGTTTGTTGCTATTGTGAAGGGAGTTGTTTCCCTTATTTCTTTTTCATCCCATTTGTTTGTTGTAAAAAGAAGGGCTTCTGATTTTTTTTGAATTAATTTTGTATCCAGCCACCGTGCTGAAGGTGTTTATCAGCTGTAAGAGTTCTCTGGTGGAATTTTTGGGGTTGCTTATGTATACTCTCATATCATCTGCAAATAGGGATAATTTGACTTCTTCATTTCAAATATTTATCCCCTTGACTCCTTTAGTTATCTTATTGCTCTAGCAAGAACTTGAAGTACTGTATTGAAGAGATATGGTGAAAGTGGACATCCTTGTCTTGTCCCTGAGTTTAGAGGAAATGCTTCAAGTTTCTCTCCATTTAATTTGATGTTGGCCACTAGCTTGCTGTATATTGCCTTTATTATTTCCAGATATGGTCCTTCTATGCCCGTTCTCTCCAGAACTTTTAACATGAAGGGGTGTTAGATTTTGTCAAATGCTCTTTCTGCATCTAGCGAGATTATCATGTGTTTTTTTTTTCATCTTGTTGATATGGTGAATGGCTTTGATAGACTTTCGTATGTTGAATCATCCCTGCATCCCTGAGATGAAGCCTACTTGATCATGGTGAATGATACTTTTGATGTGTTCTTGAATTCGGTTTGCTAGTATTTTATTAAGTATTTTTGCATCTATGTTCATGAGGGAGATTGGACTGAAGTTCTGTTTTTTTGTTGGGTCTTTGTGTGGTTTAGGAATCAGGGTGACTGTGGCCTCGTAGAATGAGTTTGGCAATGTTCTTTCAGATTCTATCTTGTGAAAGTGTTTGAAAAGTATTGGTGTTAGCTCCTCTTTGAAGGTCCGGTAGAATTCTGTGCTAAAGCCATCTTGCCCTGGGCTTTTTTTGGTTGGGAGATTTTTAATGACTGTTTCTATTTCCTTATGGGTTATAGGGCTGTTTAATCTGTTTATCTGATCTTGATTAGGTGGAATCTATCAAGAAAATTGTCCATTTCACTTACGTTTTCAAATTTGGTGGAGTATAGATTTTTAAAGTAGGATCCAAATATTGTCTGGATTTCCTCAATGTCTGTTGTTAATTCTCCCTTTTCATTTCTGATTTTGTTGATTTGTGTTTTCTCCCTCTGTCTTTTAGTTAATTTGGCTAGGGGTCTGTCTATTTTGTTGATTTTCTCGAAGAACCAACTCTTGGTTTCATTGATTCTTTGTATAGTTCTTTTTGTTTCTAACTTGTTGATTTCAGCCCTAAGTTTGATGATCTCCTGACTTCTGCTCCTCTTGGGAGTGTTCGCTTCTTTTTTTTTCCAATTCACCCTGTTCAGCTGTTAATTCGCTAATATGAGCTGTCACAATTTACTTTTTTTTTAAAATACTTTATTTTTTTTTCTTCAAGTTACATCTCAGTAACAAACCCTTCCCTATTCCCCCTTCCTATCCTTCCCTTCCACCCTCTTCCCCCCAGAAGTTTCCCCTTTCAGTTCAACAGATGGTTCCTTCTCTTATAACAGTAAGTATTATACAAAACAATAGATATAAATATGCCACATTTATGAGAGTTAAATGGCCCAGTATACCTTCCCAATGTCCAGTTTATACATATTTGGCCCCTGATTTTAACATTCTACTATCTAACCAATTCCGTGAGTTTAAAGGTCTATATGTGACTCAACATTCATACTATCTTGCAACACACTTTTAAGAGTATCTTCTTAGATCTATAACACCCTCTTGATTCCTAAACAGTTCAAAATTTAACTAT
>CAJQZJ010000363.1:807531-846236 GCA_907164525.1 Lophiomys imhausi | reverse complement strand
TAAGTTGGGATCGATCTTACCAGGCGCCTCTCCAAATGGGAGTTCCCGAATCCCGGGTTTAGTGGCTTCCGTGTCTGTGAGAGATGGGTGAGAGCCTTGCCCTGGGACTTTTAACAGTCCCTTGGGAGCTGTGAGTGTTCCCGGGGGGGGGGGGTCTAGCCCCTCCGGTTTTTGCACAGTGCCCAATAACTCTGTGTTTTTTATGGCTCTTTTTTCCCCGCGTTCAAAATACGTCAGTGTAGGTCACCGCCATCTTGGCCCGCCGCACAATTTTCTTTTTGAAGGCACTTAGTGGTATGAACTTTCCTTGTAGCACAGCTTTCATTGTGTCCCATAGGTTTGGGTATGTTGTGTCTTCATTTTCGTTGGATTTTAAGAAATCTTTGATTTCCTTCTTTATTTCTTCCCTGACCTAGTGGTCCTCTAGTAAAGAGTTGTTCAATTTCCATGTGAGTGTAGACTTTCTGTTGATTCTTTTGCTATTGAAGTCCAGCTTTATTCCATGGTGGTCTGATAAAATACAAGGGGTTATTTCAATTTTCTTGTATCTGTTGAGGCTATCTTTGTGTCCAACTATATGGTCGATTTTGGAGAAGGTTCCGTGAGGTGCTGAGAAGAAGGTGTATTCTTTTGTGTTTGGGTGAAACGTTCTGTAGAGATCTGTTAGGTCCATTTGGTTCATGATCTCTGTTAGACTCATTATTTCTCTGTTTGGCTTCTGTCTTGATGATCTGTCCATATTTGTGAGTGGGGGGTTGAAGTCTCCCACTACTAAAGTGTTTGGATTGATGTGCGATTTAAGTTTTAGAAGCGTTTCTTTTATAATGTAAGTGCCTTTGTATTTGGGGCATAGATGTTCAATATTGAGATGTCTTCTTGAAGAATATTTCCTTTAATGAGTATATAATGCCCTTCTCTGTATTTTTTTATTAACTTCAATTGGAAGTCTATTTTGTTTGATATTACGGTGGCTTCTCCAGCTTGTTTCCTGGGCCCATTTGTTTGGAAAACCTTTTTCAGCCCTTTACTGTGAGATAGTGTCTATTTTCAATAGTGAGATGTGTTTCTTCTATGCAGCAAAAAGATGGGTCTTGTTTACGGATCCAGTCTGTAAGTCTGTGTCTTTTTATTGGTGAGTTGAGTCCATTGATGGTGATGGATATTAATGACCAGCGGTTATTTCCCATTATTTTGGTATATCTGGTCATCTTGTGTTTCTTTTTGGTTAGTTGCTGTGGAGGTTTCTATTTCCTCTGTTTTCTTGGGTGTAGTTATCTTCTCTGTGTTGGATGGGTCTGCCATTTTATTTGACTTGGCCTTTTTCTCTTACGGCTTTTAATATCCTTTCTTTCTACTCTATATTTGGAGTTTCAATTATTATGTGGTGAGAGGAGTTTCTTTTCTGATCTAATCTGTTTGGTGTTCTGTAAGCCTCTTGGATTTTTATTGCCATTTCTTTCTTTTAGGTTTGGGAAGTTTTCTTCTATGATTTTTTTGAAGCTGTTTCCTAGACATTGGAGTCAGGAGTCTTGTCTTTCCTCTATGCCTATAATTCTTAGGTTCTTTTCATTGAGTCCTTGATTTCTTGGATGTTGTGGGTGAGAGATTTTTTAGCTTTCTCATTTTCTTTGGATGTTGTATTGATTTCTTCCATCGAATCATCCATGCCTGAGATCCTGTCTTCCATCTCTTGAATCCTACTTTTGGTACTCACATCCATAGTTCCTGTTCTCTTCCCTTGATTCTCCATTTCCATTTTTAACTCTTTATTGTGTTTTCTTTATTGTTTCCATTTCCATTTTCATGTCTTAAGTGATTTTATTTGTTTTGTACATTTCCTTCTCCAATTTGCTTGTCTTTGCCTGGAAGTCTTTCATTGCCCTCTCTTTTTCTTGATCAAGTTGAGCCACCATGTTTTGAAGTTCTCTCATAGTGTTATCCATCACTTTCGTTTGTGCAATTTTGGCTTCTTTGAATTCCTTCATAGATTTAAGTTCTTTTTGAAGGGACTCTATCACTTTCCATAATGTAGAATTGTCATCGTTTTCATGTGTTTCGACTGTGGTGAGGTGGTCTGTGCTGGATGAAATAGCATTGCTTTCTTTTGTTGGAGTCATTCCGCTCTGATTTTTTTTTTTTTTTTTTGGTCTGGGGCCTCTGGCCATTTGGAAGTTTTTAGCTGTCTTCTGGACTTGGGTCCAAAGGGGGCGCTTTGGTGTAGGAGTCAAATTGCCTTACTCCACCCCTGTAAGGTGAGTCATTCAGCCCTGCCTCCTAGGTGGAGACCTAACTAATCCAGGGGGTGGAACTGTATACACGTAAGCTCTGCTTCCCCACCGAAAGGGCCAGTACTAGCAAAAAGTCGGATAATAATTGTAAATACACTCACAGTTTGCCCATGGTTGGCTCCTTTGGTGGGTAAATCTGCCTTCACCCTCTATAGCCTTGCCGCTCCCACGGCCTGGGTCTGGAAACTGGCAAGTGACGTCAAGGTTGACTAAATTCCTGTATACCACAGTGGATCGCAATCTGCAGTCTGACGGGTACTCTGCAGCTGAGCCGTGCACACTTCCACGGGTCCTCAACCCTTCCCAGATAGCTGGATCGCCTGTGCGAGACCTGAGGTGGCCAAGTAGGCTGGAGAGTATCCCTGTGTGGGGTCTGAATCTGCCCGCTGGATATTAGATTGGAACTTACCTGGCATGTCTCTCCTCGTGGGGGAGAGGGGATCCCGATTGCTGGATTCAGCAGCTTCTGTGCGTGTCCAAGAGTGGGAGGGAGTGTCCTGCCTAGGGACTTTTAGTGGTCCCTGGGTAGTTGGGTGAGACCCAGGGGGATCGATCTCTCAGATTTGTTTGTACAGCATTTTGTAACACTTGCTGTTTTGTGACTGTTTTCCCAGAGATTAAAATGTGTCCGCGCAGGCCGCCACCATCTTGGATCCCCTTATGTACTAATGTTAAAGCAGCTTTATATGCTGGTGAACATATAATATCACATAATGTAAAGAAATGTATCAATTATTTGATATTATATGATCATGTTTTCCTAAATACATTTGAAAGATTATTAAACCTGTTCTTCAAAAAGTGTGTAATGATTAAACACCAAAATAACTTGTACTTTTTCTTACACAATTTAACATAGTATTTATATTACAATACAATTATAGTTACAGCGAGATAAAACATACCCTGTTGTTATAAAATAAATGCCTAAACCTTATTGATAAAACTTCCTGCTTCTCTCCTTGTCAGGGGGTAAAAGAAAATGGTAACTTTTAAAGAAAGCAAAAATGGAATTCAAATTTAGGAGAAAGTTTGCAATATTCTGTCTGTTTTATGTTAGATTTCAACTAGTTTCTTTGATTTTTTTTTTATTGATTCATCAGTGAGCCACCAAAACTTCCCAGTGACTCCTGTTTTGTAACTGCCTTTTTTTCCAATTTTACTTCCTTCCTTTCCCCCCAAATGTGCCTGCCTCATATGTCACTCTATGGGACTTCTAGTGACTAGTTATTTAATGGGGCAAAATAACTCCATACTAGTGTGGAACAGAATTCATGAAAAAGTTCAAACTCATAACAGTTTAGCATTTCCCATGTTTAACTCTTTTTTGGGGAGAGGGGAGATAAAAGGGTTTATTCAGCTTACACTTCCAGATCACAGTCCATCATTGGAGGAAGTCACAACAGGACATGCAAGCATGGCAGGAACCTGGAGGCAGGAGCTGATGCAGAGGCCATGGAGGGGTGCTGCTTATTGGCTTGCTCTTCCATCTCTGATTCTTAAAGTGCTTTTTGACACTAATCTCAGTGAAATACATTTAAAAAATGAGGAATACCAAAAATAAAATATTCTATAAAGAATACAATTCTTTTCCAGTAAAATGACTTCTTCCACTACACCCGTCTGAAATGAAAGCAGATGCCTGCTCGATCTCCCATCACAATCACCTGATCACAAGTTCACACCTCCAAAACAGGTGTCCTTGCATAACTTCCCTGGTTGGCAAAGAGTGAAATCTCCTCACTGCCCTCCAGTTACTATCAGGCCAGGTCCTTAAGTTTTTTATGTTAGGACACAAAGTAATGGGTTCCATAATGGCATTCGAATACACATATGTCATTACATACCTTGTTCTTATTTGTTTCATCCATCTCTAAACATTCTGCCCCATGTCCCCTCCTCCTTCTTGCTAGTCATCTTCTTTTTCTGTTTTTTAATGTTTATTTATTACTTCAGTTTACATCTCCATCACAGTCCCCTCTCTCCACCCCTCCCAGACCCACCCTCCCACCCTCTTTCCCTTCTCCCACTTATCCATTGCATGTCCTGTTGTGACTTCCTCCAATGATGGACTGTGATCTGTAAATGTAAGCTGAATAAACCCTTATATTCCCCCTCTCCCCCAAAAAGAGTTAAAGATGGAAAATGCTAAACTGTCATGAGTTTGAACTTTTTCATGAATTCTGTTCCACACTAGTATGGAGTTATTTTGCCCCATTAAATAACTAGTCACTAGAAGTCCCATAGAGTGACATATGAGGCAGGGGAGTGCCCCTACATATCAGTGATCTGGAAGTGTAAGCTGAATAAACCCTTTTATCCCCCCTCTCCCCAAAAAAGAGTTAAACATGGGAAATGCTAAACTGTCATGAGTTTGAACTTTTTCATGAATTCTGTTCCACACTAGTATGGAGTTATTTTGCCCCATTAAATAACTAGCCACTAGAAGTCCCATAGAGTGACATATGAGGCGGGGGAGTGCCCCTACATATCAGCCCCCTTCAGTTGAGCAGCCATATGAGGGCTGAGAGCTTCCTCATACACTAGGGGCTAACATGGCAGCTCCACTAGGGCAAAGTGTTCCACTAACAGGTAACAAAGTCCATGCTCCTGTTCCTTTCAGTCTGTTGGATGTAGGAGAGTTATCCTGCACTATATGGCTAAAGTCCAGTTATAAGTGAATACGTGCCATGTGCATCTTTCTGGGTCTGAGTTAGCTCACTCAGGATGAACTTTTCTAGTTCTATCCATTTGGCAGCAAATTACATGATTTCATTGTTTCTGATGGCTGAGTAGTATTCCATTCTGTAGATGTACCACATTTTTTTAATCCATTGGTCAGTTAAGGGACATCTGGGTTGTTTCCAGTTTCTAGCTACTACAAATAAAACTGCTATGAACATAGTTGAAGAGATGTCCTTGGGGCTTGGTGAGGAATCTTCTGGATATATATCTAGAAGTTGCATAGCTGGGTCTTGAGGTAGAGCTATTCCAAGTTTTCTAAGATATTGCCAGACTGATTTCCATAGTGGTTGTACAAGCTTGCACTCCCACCAGCAATGGAGGAGGGTTCCCCTTTCTCCACAACCTCACCAATATGTACTGTCATTTGAGATTTTTATCTTAGCCATTCTGACAGGTGTGAGATGGAATCTCAGAGTCGTCTTGAGTTGCATTTCTCTGATGATTATGGATGTTGAACATTTCTTCAAGTGTCTCTTGGCCATTAGAGATTCCTCTTTTGAGAATTCTCGGTTTAGCTCTGTACTCAATTTTTTGATTGGGTTATTTGGTTTCTTGGTGTTTAACTTCTTGAGTTCTTTATAAATTTTGGATATTAGCCCTCTTTCAGATGTGGGGTTGGTAAAGATCTTTTCCCAATCTGTAGGTTGTCATTTTGTTCTAGTGACAGTGTCCTTTGCCTTACAGAAGCTTTTCTGTTTCATGAGGTCCCATTTATTGATTATTGGTCTTAGAGCCTGAGCTATTGGTGTTCTGTTCAGGAAGTTGTCACCTATGCCAATGAGTTTGAGCCAGCTTCTCTCTTTCCCATCTCAAATAGACTTCTGTTGCTTTCAAGTCACATGTGTGTCATTGTGGGCCTCTTTTTCAATGCTTCTATTGAGTTTCTCTGTTTATTGACCTCAATATTCACTAATCTGTGTAAGTCAGCAAAAGCCAAGACCAAATGAAGGAACCACGTTGCAACCACTGAGTGCAGTCTGTTCACTGGTGGTTCCTTTTCATAGTAAATCATGGTGTTCCTACCTCACACGGTTATTATAGGAAAAAAAAACAATACACAGTGTTTGTGAAAAACCCTAAATTCCATGCTCACACATGTAATAAATTATTATTCTAACCTCAGAGACCTATGTGAAAGATGGATTGGAAAGATTGTAAGAGCCAGGGGTGGTGGGTGACTCCAAGGAGAGACAGTATCTTCCAGACACAACAGCACAGTTACACATAGAACTCACAGGGACTGTGGCAGACTGCACAAGACCTGCACACCTTCAAACTAGACAACATCCCAGCATAAAAGAGGGGAAGTGGGAACTAAGTCCCACCCCAGCCAAGAAGTTATTTAAAAATGATAGCTGTTGGGAGAGGAAAAGTTAGGTTTCTAAAATGGAGTGACACTGGGTGTATCAACCACACTCCAGGGCAGGCCCCATCTCAGGATTATTTAGCTGACATAAATCTGACCCAAAGAAAAAGTCTTTTTTCTTTGGTGTTTTGTTTTTTAAGAGAGAGAAAGAACATGAAGCTGGGTGGGTAAGGAGTGAGAGAGGGAGGATCTAGGAGGAGTTTGGGAATGTGAAAGAATATGATATAAATACACTATATGAAATCCTCAAAGAATAAATGTTTTTAAAATTCAATACATCACACCCCATCCCATAGACATGTACAAATATCCCATATCAGTTAAAAAAATAAAAATAGGTAATAATTTCATTGTGATGTTTTTAAGACTTTTTTTTATTTGTTATATTTTATGTTGTATGAGTGTTCTGTCGGTACGTATGTGTGTGCACCACAGGTGTACCTGGTGCCTTTGTAGGTCAGGAAGAGAGCATCAGATCCCCTATAACCAGAGTTGCAAATGGCCATGAGCCACCTTGTAGGTTCTGGGAACTGAACCCAGGTCCTCTGCAAGAACAGAACTGCTGGGCCATCTCTCTAGCCTCTCATTGTAATGTTCTAATATTTGCTATTTCATTTATTTTGTTTCTGTGATAAAATACCATGACCAAAAGCAACTTACAGAAGAGTTCATTTGGCTTATGGTTCCAGAGGGATGGAGAGCTCATCAAGGCAGCAGGAGCAGGGAACTGACTGACCATATCTCAACAGCACACAGCAAGCAGAGAAAACAGGAAGAATCTGGAGCAAGGGGATAAATCCTTAAGGCCAACTCAATAATATGCTTCTCCCAGCAATACTACACCTCCAAAAGGTTCCATAACCTCCTCAAAGGGCACCAACAATTGAGGGCCCAATGACTCAAATACATGAGCTCATGAGGGACATTTCTCAATCAAACAAGACAATATCTTCCTTGGAAAACACAAACAAGATCAAAGAAAATAAATGTCAGCAGCCTAGGAACAGTTCAGTATACTCTCAGTAAAGAAACAACTAAAACAAAAAAAAACAACCAACATGGCACTTTCTGGTGGAAATCTGGAGGCCTGTGAAAGGAAGATCTGCCTAAAGGAGCCTGTGACTTTGAGAAAGATCTGAATGACTCAGAAGATAGTATTTCTGAAGGAGAGAGTCTCTAAGAAGTAACTGCCTTTGGTAAGTAACTTCTTGTGGTAAGCACAGAAAGAATAGGTCTCTGCAGGAATATTCAAAGAAAAACAAAACACCCTGGAAGGGTTTGGGAACAGATATTAATGAGACTTTCCTTGTCTCATTGCTTCTCTCAAAGGCAATAACCAAAAACTGAGCACATTTACAAAACACAAGAGTAGAGGCAGAGTCTTGACTAAGAATATCCTCCGCAGTCACCAACTTGTTTTAGCAGTGGGACACAGACTTGCTGGAAGTGGGGAAAAGGCAAGAAAAACTAGCTAATATGTTTCAGCAGCAACAAACGATTTCTCAATGATCTGGAATTATTCAGAGCCAGGGGCTTACCAAGCAGACCATAGTGTCTGAAGAATTGGGAGAAGAGTCCCCATAATCCACTTACTGGTGGTCAGTAAAAGTGAATGGCTAAGCTGCAAAAGGAGAAGATAGAAACAGCATCAGGAAGAGGCAAGCGCCCTCAAGACTCTTCACTCTCCTGTTTTAATGAGTCTTTGAAGAAGGATCTTGATCCTAAAGTGATACAATTACAATGCTGGCCATGATCCCTTGGAGTAACTTCAAAAGTCTAGCTTGAAGTGCAACATCATCAATCACTGGCTTTAAGAGCATCTATTTCTAAATTATACATATCAAGTTTTTGGTTCTTTAGTGATAACAGTGAATTTTCCAACACTGTCAAATAATTTTTATTTCAGAATTTCCTAAATTCTCTAAAATAATACTACATATTAAAGGGTGTTTATTTTTGGCATGTTGGCAGAAAAGTATACTTACTGGTTTTATACAAAAAAAGCTAAGATCTCAGAAGCAGGCAAAACGGGGAAGCTTAGCATCCCAGGCAGACAGAATAAATAGCAAACAGGATCTCAGAAAAACGAGAGAAGGCAGCTTAGAAAGGCAATGGTAACAGACACACACAAGGCCCCAGCCCCCACCCTTGAGACCGTTTATCTCCTGAAAAGGGTACAAGGTTCATTCCAATTCAAAAAGAATTTGGTAAGAAAATCAAGGCAAGAGTCATGTTGCAAGAGGTAACCCAGATACTATTGATGGAAGAGTAGCTTCATTAAAGAATTAAACCAAAACTGGGTGGTGATGGTGTGGTGGTGCACACCTTTTAATACCAGCACTCCGGAGGCAGAGGTAGGTGGATCATGAAATTCAAGGCTAGCCTGGTCTATAGAGGGAGTTCCAGGCCAGCCAGGGCTACACAGAGAAACCCTGACTTGTGGGAAAAAAAGAATCAAACCAAGAGGTTTTTTATTTTTTTTAACCAAGTTTATTTATTTATTCATTTTATATCCCAATCATAGTCCCCTCTCTCCCCTCCTCTGGATCTTGCTCTCTTCTTCCTATATGCCCATCTTTCTCCTCAGAAAAGGGGGGCCCCCACCATCCTCAGAAAAGGGGAGCCCTCCACCATCCCACTCCAGCACATCAAGTCACATCAGGACTGAATGCACCCTTTTCCATTGAGGCTGTGCATCAGAGCCTTGTTAGGGGGAAGTCAAACCAAGAGTTTTCTTGCCAGATGTTTACAGATGTTTATCAGAGGCCTAGACAAGCTAGAATCAACAGTTCAAATTATGGATACAGGCAATTATATCTACTTTTAGACCCAAGGTTGAAAGTTTATGGCACCAGGCCATTTCTTACTTCCTTTTGACTGTTGTAGAATTGTAAGCCATCAGTCACTTCACAGTAGCCTTCAGCAAGGAAGTTGGGAGGAGCCACAGATCCTCATGGAATTACCTTCAGGTAATCATCTTCTAGAGACTGGGGTCAGTCCCATGTGAGAACCATACCTCCACACAGTACTAAAGGTGCTTTCCTCAAAGGCTTTATCATTCTAGGCTCTTGGAGATGAGGGAGTGCCATGCTGGTTATGGATGTGGCTCAAAATATGAGTGTAGAGTGTCAATTAGCTTTTCTGAATTATGGACTACTATTCAATATCTTCATTGTTCTTCACTTTGTCTAGCAATGCTATGTGTCAAAGCTCACAGACATCTCCTTCTCCACTGGAGAGGTGGCATGGGTTGGGTTGTGATATCCACAAAAGATAAGTCCCTGAGCATGTGTCTGTGTTCATTTTTTTCTCATTACTGTGATCAGATATATGACAAAAACAAGTTAAGAAAGGAAGTGTTTATTCTGGCTCATGGTTTGAGGGTAGAGTCAGTCATAGGTGGAGTAGTCATGGCAGCAGGTCACATTTGCATCTACAGTCACAAGGCAGAAACACATGAAGGCTTAGATCATTTCCTCCTTCTTACTTAATCTCAGACCTCAGCCCATGGTACTACCCACATCTAGGTGGACCTTCCAACTTCAATTAGCCCAACTTAGATAATCCTTCATGATAATTCACGGAGATTTGTTTCTATGGTGATTCTAAATCACATGAAGTCGACAATCAAGGTTAACCATCACGATGGCCTTCTTTGGACATAGGATCTCTTTCCACTACTTCCTGTCTGTCATGTTGCCTAGTGTCTTTGCAAGATGATATTTAAAATAACTCCACCATCTTCACTTATCAGAAAGAATTGGTTAGGCTTGAAAAAATAGTATTTAAAGCAGCAAAGAACAATATAACTTTCACTGAATCATATAGGTTTATATTTGCCTCACATACTACATTTTATGTGAAAAAAAAAATCTATTCACCACAGTGACCAAGTTGTCTTACAGTCACCTACTTTCTTTCATTGTCCGCTGGTCTTTTCTAGTGTGTATCCGAAATTATAATTGATCAAAAAGAATGGTTATCTATATCTTCCCTCTGTAACTATGGAAATCTTTAACAAAGAATAAACATTAATTTCTCATGGAACTGCAAAACTAGCAAAGTCTACATTTGAACTTTCTTTAATGAGGCAATGATGCTAAAACTCCAAATAGTAAACGAACACTTTGAAATGAACAAAGGAGCAGAGATAATGTGCTTCTTCATGCCTGGTCTTGATGTTCCATCTGCGTTGAAGTAACAAACATACAAAAAAAAAAAAAAAAGTGGCAAGAAGATGAATAAATACGTACAAAGTTACTGGTATTTTCTTTCATAATAAATTTTGAAACATTAAATGCTTCTAGTAGCAGAACGATAAGACTTGTCACTTGGAGAAAGTAAATAAAATATACCTTAATTAAGCAATCTTACAATTAAAAAGGAATGTTCGGGGGGGGGGACGTTTTTGAAAGCTCCAGGATCAGCTGAAAGCTTTGTCTGAATTTGAATTGATTATTTCCGAACATCAGGAGCTTGTACTGCCGAAAAGCATTTCGGGCCTGCGCCACACAGGAGTAGGACCACTCTTCCAGTGTTTTATATTTTTGGTTGTGAGCCTAGCCTTTAATGGCTGAGCCATCTCTCCAGCCCAGTTCCGGTGTTTTAGATTGCTTAGTCTTCTCAAATTACAGCCTGGCTTGGGGGAAATGGGACTGCCTGGAGTGGCTGATGCCTCCTGACTGCAACCTCTCCTCGGGTGTCTAGAAAATTAGCCATTACCTTCTGTGAAGTTAAAACAGCCAACCATCCAATGACAGTTTTAATGAGCTTACAACCAAAAATATTCAACATATTTAGGTTCCACTAGTATTTATAACAGCCAGGCCCCAAGAAGCAAGGTAGTGAGGGGAGCAATCACCAAAGAGCAATAATACCATGTAATGAGAAAAAATAAGTACTGTTCCAGAGACATAAAAGAATGCTAGCTATACAGTATTTCAGTGAGCATTCAGCAGTCTATTTTTTAACCAGGCAGGAAAAGATTTCATAGTCTGTCAAAATGACAAAGTCCAATCACTTATTTTCCACAGCTTCTTTTGCCTTATATGCATTTCCAAGAATTGCTTTAGATTACTGTGTAAAAAAAAACATAGATTTTAATGTTACAATATGGATGTGTGATTTGCATTATGGAGATCGCCAACACCCTTTTTAAATTTTCTTCTTCTATGGAATTTTGTCATTTCTTACCTTTTTGTAATCCCTAGGCCACTAGGTCCTGATTCCCACTTCAAAGAATAAAATAACACTGTGATTTGATTGTACATTTACTATTATTCTTTATCAAAATATAAAATACACTTCCTTTTTCAGAGTAACTCATTTATTCAACATATATTTATTAAGTGCCATTATTACATGATGTGCAAGTAGGTGTTAGTCTAAGTTCTACAGAATCACCATGAATAAAAGATAAATTCCTTAGCCGTATGGAACATAGATTTTAGTGAGATAGTCTGTAGACAAATGTATGTCTATTTCTAAAACTTAAAACAGATAAAGGGAAGCCAGTGGTTTGTTAGATGGTGTTTGAAGTTCCTGAGAAGATGACACTTGAAGAAAGATATTTCTTAGGGGAAGTAAAAGTCACAGAGATATCAAAAACTTATCCTTCCATAGAATAAAGGGAAGAGGGGGTGAGGGTGGTAAGAGGCAAGGCCCTGACAGAAGAGCACTTTTGAGGCCCAGCAGGGAAGTGGGCGTGGTTAGAGAGACGTGGGTCAGAAAGAGAAGGTGTAAGATGAAAACTAAGAGGCCTCCAGAGACTGGAACCCAAGCAGGGCCTTCTGAGTGACCTGAGAAGGCACTATGCTCACCAACAAGGCCACGAGACGGTGTGTGTGGTGTGATCTGCTTTCACTTGCACATGAGTTGTGCCTGCTCTGCTGAGGATGAGATTGCTAGGAACAACTGAAGATTAGTGTGCTGAATGTGTGATAGAGAATGGCATAGGCAGGGAAGAACTGAACCAGTCTTGATAAATGAAGTAAGAACAGTCCATGGGGTTGGTGATGGATGAGACAGGGGCTAGAAGAGGAATCAAAGATGAGGCTCAAGTAACTGGCTGAATGATGAATCATTTAGTCCACTTATCCCATTCTACCCTTTCAGTCTGATTTGAGCGATCAAGTAGGTAACTCATCCAACAGCCTTGAAGTTCATCTGAAATATACATTTTAGTCATAAAAAAAATTCCCCCTAGATAAGCAAGGTAGCACACACCTATAATCCCAGCACTTGGGAGGCACAGACAGAAGTATCAGCAGTTCAAGGTCACCCTCAGCTACAAAATGAGTTCAAGACTAATCTGAGCTACATGAGGCCCTAACTTATAAGTGTGGAGAAGGTTATATAATTTGCCATTCTCATTTCAACAACTTCCTCTATGTGGCCAGAATTGCATAATTCTTCTTTATTACTGTTCTAGAAATATTCTATAATCTATCGTTCAAAAAATTAATGTGTGTCAGCTTTTTTTGCTGCTGCATTTCTTTAAAATGCAAAACACACTTATGAGATTTGGCAGGCTACTAATAATTAAGTACTTCTTGGGAGTTTATTTTCTTCCTAACACCAACCTATAAGTTGCTGTGAGAGGGAGTGGTGACCCGATGCAATAGGTTACAGGAACTATTTGGGAACAGTTGGTACTTAAGTCATAAGTAGTTTGAGGTAGTGAAATGAAATGTGACACTTTGGAAAGCTAGAGAGCTCTGTGAGGCCACCAGACTTCGGAAAGGGCTGTGGCAGCACAGGATGTTAGAAAACAAAGATACAATCAAAATGCTCATCCATTTTACCAAAGGCATGGGAACTTCTGCTGCCAAAAATAAATAAATAAATAACAAAAAAAGGGAAATGTCCATAGCAGCAGACATTAGTGTAAGCTTGTTTTGTTCCTCAAAGGTTTATTTGATACGAGAGCCTTTTGGATTTCTTTGAACTCCTATGCTCTGTGAAACTGTAATAATTTTATGTAATAGTCATTGTGTGCTTAAAACTTAAGGAGATAAAGACTTACATCTAATAGAGTCTGTCTGTTTTTTTTTTTAATGTGCATTGTGTGCTGTATTCTGCACTGGCAAAATTATCTGATCCAGGCCAAATTACGTTATATAAAAGCTGGTTCATTGGATACAAGAGGGAGAAAGAGAAACAGCATGCATATGTAGAGATAGAGAGGAGAGAGACAGAGACAGGGAGAGAGGGGCAGGGGGAAAGAGAGGGAGAGAGATTGAGGGAGAGATGGGAGGAAAATGAGGGAGAGAGAAGGAGAGAGAGAGGGAAAGAGAAAGAGAGAGGGACAGCCCCAAACATGTCCAGATTATATAGGAAAGGGCCTCTTGGTGTGAGGCTTGCCCTGTAACAAGTAGAAACTGAGGCATTCTGGGAGAACCTGGAGATCAGGTCCAGTCCTAACAGAGTTGTTAACCAAAGGACCCCCATGAACACCCCCAAACAACCTAGACTATTGCCAAGACTATTGATCATTCTTCACAATATGTTGGTAAGGCCCTGTTACTAAAGATAGCACCTATACAACTTCTTTGAATACAAAGAAGTTGAGCCAATGCCTTCCTAGAGCCTTCACTCCTATGGACTAATGTTCATGGTACTAAAAGGTACTCTGTATGCTACCAGAGGAGAAACGTAAACACCAACTCAGCTACAAATCCTGAATTCTACAATGGTGACCTGCCTGCAAGATAAGATAGTGCAATAGTGGCACAAAACTTATGGGAGTAACCAACCAATATTGAATTTAAGGTCCACTCCATGAGATGGAACTCATACCAACACTGCTCAGGTGGCCAAAAAGAAACTAGACAGGCCAGGAACCTAGGGGAAAACCAAATACTACTGATCTGCCAAAGGAACAGAGCAATAAAATAACTCCTAACTGTACTCTGCTACACTCACAGATCACTGTCTTATTCGGTCATCATAAGAGAAGCTTCCTCCTGATATACATAAGAACAAATACAGAGACCCACAGTGAACAACATGCACAGAGTGAGAGGCTTTGAACACCATAAATGGGACGTCTCCATCAAATCCTTCCTCTCAGGCCTCAGGGAACCCTGAATACGAGGAGACAGAAAGGCTGTAAGAGTCAGAGAGGATGGAGGACACCAATGAAACAAGGCCTTCTAAACACAACGGGACAAATGTACATATGAACTCACAGAGATTGTGGCAGCATGCATTGGGCCTACATGTGACTGGTCCAGGTGGGGTTCTAGCACTGAGATGGGAAGAAGACAAAATGCCCCATCTATAACCTATAAGCGATCTCCAAGAGATAATTGTTCACAAATGAAAAATTAGCATTCTCCAACAGAGTCTGGGGATGCAAACCACCCTTAAGAATAGGCCCCATACCCAGCAGTAGATTGCCACAGCAAAATTGTCTCAATGGCATCTTTTCAGGTTCTTTGTCTCATAATGCTTTGTCGGGAGTTTTTTATTTTTTAACCTTACAGGTTCTTTTAGTATGTGTTATGGTTTCCAGTTTTGTGTTTTTTAAGGGAATCAAACTCAGGTCCTCTGCAAGAATAATACATGTTCTCAACCATTGAGCTATCTCACTAATCAATTTTATTATTATCATTAGACATCATTTTGTTTTTTAATGATAGAGAGAACTGTGTGGATTTGGGCGGGAGGGGAAATGGGGTGGATCTAGGAGCAGCTGGAGAAGGGAAAGCTGAAATCAAAATATATTGTATGAAAAAAATATATTTTCAATAAAATAAAAATATTAAAAATAAATAAATAGAACATCAGACTGTGGTAGTTAAATAGTTGATTGTAAATTTGATAGAATATAGAATCAACAAAGAAATAAGCCTCTGTGTGTATCTGTGAGGGATTGCCTGGATTAAGTTAGTCACAGGACAGGCCAGTAAGGCAGTGATTCTCAACTTGTGGGTCGCGACCCCCCTTATGGTCATATATCCGATATTTACATTACAATTCATAACAGTAGCAAAATTACAGCTATGAAGTATCAATAAAATAATTTTATGGCTATGGTCATCACAACATGAATTAGAATGGCTGAGAGCCCCTGCTGTAAGGGATTGTGTAGGTTAGGGTAACTGAAAAAGAGCCATCTTTTTCAGCGCCAGCACTCAACACTCTTGGCTTCCTGACTATATATATAATGTGACCAGCTGCTTCAAGACTCTTCCATCGATTACTTCCCCATCATCTCCCTGCCATGTCGGATTGTACCTCTAACTGTGAGTCAAAATGAAAACTTTTTGTCTTGAGCTTTTTTATATCAGGATACTTCATTATAGCAATGGGCTGCTACAAAGCAATTGACCTGTTTTGTAATTTCATAAATCCTCCCATACCTGACTCTGTTACATGCAGTGCTGATGCCACTGACCTTCAAGCTCCTAGCATCACCTAGGAGACATGTTTCTTACAGCTATCTGTAAAGGTTTCTCTAGATTAGATCACATACACACACACACACACACACACACACACACACACACACACACACACTATTAAGCTCTAGGAAACCTGATTCTCTGCATCTCCTTCTCTTCCCTAAATAAATCGAGTAAATGTCACATTAAGGCATTGTTCTGTCAGGAAGGTGATGTATTAATTGGACAGATAGCAACTGGGCAGGCACAAAGAGAATAATTATTACATGTTGAGATGCTTTGAAAGTATTTCTATGAATTTATTGGCAATCTATTTAAAGGACAGAACCTAACACTTTCTTTTTCAGATGAACTAAATTAGTGATCTGCATTCGATGAAAAGCATGTGATGGAAATGACTGGGTGTAGCTTTCTAGATAAGATGGCATTGCGACTTCCACGTTGTTCTCTTCAATCATTCTCATAATAGTTTATCAACACAAGTCCTGTCTGAAAACCATTTTCCTTATGCCCAAAAATATCCTACTGAACTGCTATTTGGGGGGTATTGGCTTAAGGCAGAGGCTTCCCATAATTTGAGAAATACAAGATTGTGATACCACATCTTTTACTTTCCTAAAATTCTATTTTGACAGCTATTGTATTTTCATGGTTTTAAATTAAAATATAGTTAATTAGGCTTCACTGAGAAACTTTTACTTCATAATTTTACACTTTTAAGCACTGACCAATACTTGCATCTTTCAAGACATAATTAACATGTTGTCATATCACCTTTGTAAATTTTTCATAAAACTGACATTTTTCCAAACAAGCAGCTATAAGCAAAATCAAATTTTCTCACACTTTTCAACAATCTATTCATACTTCTTAGAAACAAAGAAGTAAACAAGTTGATCTTTATGCTTTAAATAACTTCTTTGTCCCATGCAATATTTCTCTGATGCCAATTCCAACTTCCTCCAACAGTCTACATATTGTTTTCCAAATTCTAGCATATAACACATTGACTAATTTAGGCCAAACATAAAGCCTACTCTACAAAAACAATAAAAATAATATGACAGCTAGCATTTCCACATTTTGCCAAAATTACAGGCATTATGCTATGTGCTGTGCCTTTTTCCATTCATTTAACCTTAACCTGTGAAGCAGGTACCGTTGTAAACCTCTGCATTTAGAAACCTAGGAGGTTGTTTAAAGAAGTGAGGCCAAAGGTCTTTCTCCTACAGAACTAAACTTCAAACCCCATCATTCCCAGGGACCCAGGTCCTAATCTCTCCACTGCAAAAAGTTCTTGCCTTCCATATCAATGTATTGTTATGTCTTGCTCTAAAATCCATAGTTTACATCCTTAGTCATGAACATGATTGTTTGGACCTGTAAAGAGGTGGTAAAATTAAATTCATAAAGGTTCAGCTGGATCAAATGGGATGAATGTACTCAAAAGAAGAGAAATGTACATCCTTCCTCCACACCCTGGAAACCACCTTTCCACAACAGGGAAGAACCAACCCTAGAGAGATCATGATGTTGCACTTCTGCCCAACATAACTATGAGAAAATGAATTTCTGATGTTTTATCCACCCACTCAATGAGATTTCATTGCAGCACTGAGTTGAGTCCATGAAGCAGCTTTTAATGCATAGTACTTTCTCCCCGCTCATCATTCAGACACTCTTGGATAAGTCTTCAGCACTTAACTCTCCTCTGACTACTAATGCAGTTGTTGCCTAATTTAAAGTCAACTATAATTAATTGCATATGCTGCCTTTGTTCAGGCCTCCTGCATCAATATCCACCACTCTTATTCTAACGTGATGTTCAATGCTTTAATAATTACTTAGCACATATTAGAGCTATTAATCATGTCAGCCATACAAGTAAATTAAAATGTTATCAAACACAGCCTTCCTTCTCAGATATAGAACACAACTAAATATGATATCATGCTTGATGAGATGGTGTGTTAGTGTCCTTAACACTTACTTAATTTTGAAATTAATTGGTCATGACTCAGTGAGATCATATATGTATGAAGACCTTTGTTCTTGAGTTCCAATGAATCACATGACCACATGACTTAGCTTCCCTCTGATTGAATCCTGGCTTCACAGAGCTCTTGACTTCCTGCCTCCCAGGAGATCTCAGCCAGCATGTGTAACCTGTGTCAGTCTATAGACTTTGGTCTCCCTGTCTTGCCATCTGTCAAAGCTTTCCTCTTTGCCCGGGATAGTGTGTATACAGCAAGCATAAGTTTCGGAGCCAGATGACCGGGATTCTAACCATTATCCACCATGTAATGCAAGACGTAAATGTTGTTGAAGCTGCTTAAACTTTTGTGCCTCCGTGTCTTCACTTAAATGATACAGTGATAGATACTCATTTATTATGAGGAATAAATGGAACTGAAAGCACCGAGCAAAGTATATAGAGCATCATAAACTGTTCAGTCGTGATTAGCTGTTGGTTAATCAGACGACTCTGTTCTATATAACTGGGTGCAAGTGGCTCTTCCCCATCTTAAGATTTAGGACTGTTCACATTTTAAAAGACCCCAGGCTGCAGTGCTTTAAATTAAGCAAGTGATGGAATCTGGGAATTCAGCATTTAGAATAAGCCCAAAAAGTAAAACAAATAGTTGGAAGCAAGTAGGCTTTATTGTTTGTTCAACTAATATCAGAAAATAAGAACTTACCTTATACCTTACCTAAATATTAGCAGTACAGTAACAACTACTAGGGAATAAGAAAGGGGGGGGAGCAGGCTGAGACCAAGTTCCATTTAGGATACAATGAAGTGTTTTTGAATTTCTACAAAGCTAGGAATGTCCAGTAGGAAATAGATCAAGTAGGGAGGGATTTAGAAGATCAGGAAAATGGAGCATGTGATTTGAACACCAACCATGAATGCATAGTAGGGAACAAGAGGATAGCAGACAGACTTGGAGAGAGAGCATGTGCAGTCAAAACCTTGATATATCAAGTAATGAGAAAAGAACCTATATGGAGAATGAGAAGCTTCCAAGAAATGAAAGAGCTAGAAGAGATTAGAAAGACCAAAAGAAGCTTAGAGGATGGAGAAGGGAATAGTCACAGTGTCAAATGTTATCAAGAGCTCCAATAAGGATCTGTAAAGAACTTCTAAAACATTTGCAGTGTGAGAGTAAGTATCACAAAAGTTTCAGCAAAGTGCCAGAGTCTCCCTGGCCTTCCTCAGTTTCCCTAAGCTCTAGAATACTTTATAATCCATGTAACATTAATTGAGCACCGTCTTATATTGCTACAATTGTAATATCACAGTATAAATCATGGTTCTGTAAGAATTGATCTTGAATTCCTCAGTGTATGTTTCAGTATTTATCACAGGAAATTTTCAGGGTGTGTAGTGGTTGATTTTATGTCAACTTGACACAAGCTAGAGTCACCAGAGAGGAGGGAACCTAAGATCTGGTTGTAAGGCATTTTCTTAATTAGTTATTTATGGGGAAGGGCCCAACTCATTGTTGGTGGTGCCAACCCTCAGCTGGTGGCCCTGTGTTCTATGAGAAAACAGGGTGAGGAAGCCATGTGCCACAAGCCAGTAAGCAGTACACCTCCAGGTTCCTGTGTAAGTTCACTGCTTTTGTTGATGAACCTTTATATGGAACTATGAATGAAATAAACCCTTTCCTCCTCAAATTGCTTTGGGTCACAGTGTTTTATGACAGCAATAATAACCATGACTAAGACAATGAGCATTCTGGTCTCTAGAAATATAATAAGTAATAAAGGAACTTTTGCAAATGGAAGAATTCTATTATGAGAGTTTGTGAGTTGTGAGTTGGCAACTCTGAGATCTAGGGACCATCCTCTGTGATCCTGAAACCATTCCTTGCCCACTATGTACAATGTAGCATCCTATTATCTCAGGACAGTTTCTTTACTAGGTTGTGGTTGAGGAGCAAGATTTAATACTCTAGCTCCTTTGATCCTCATACCATGAGCCCAGTAGGTGTCTGCTGTGGGCCATACAACTCAACTTTACCTGGTCCCTTGACAGGGATACGGTTGTCAGTTTTCTTCATTGCAATGACAAAATACCTGTGGAAAACAACTTAATGAAGGGTTCTGGATTGTAGTTTTAGACTTGTCTCTCCATAGTCACTTGGCTCCATGGCTTTGGGGCATGTGGTGGGCAGAACTTTGTGGCAGTAAGCATGTGGAGCAAAGCAGCTTACCTCAAAGCAGGTGGGAAGCAGAGCAGAGAGAGCTTGCCTGTGCTAGGAGGTTTCTTCTTCCATGATGATCTCATTCACATTCAGGATAGATCCTTCTCCATTTAGTTAGTACTCTATCAAACCAACTCAGGGAAGTCAGGGCAGGACCCTGGAGCAACGCTGCTCTCTGGCTTACTGCTATGACTTACTTGGCCTCTTTCTTATAGAACCCAAGACTATCAGCCAGGGATGGCACTTCTCCCCAACAGAAAGTGCCTTCCCACATCAATTACTATCAAGAAAATGTCCTGACAGACTTGCCAAGAAGCCTATCAGAAAGGGGTACTTTCTCAGTTGAGGTTCTCTCTTCCCAGAAGATCTGTGTTTGAGTCTAGTTGACCCAAAAGAAGTAATGAATACATCTCAAAACAGTTCAGTGAAGTTCATTTTTACCACCAGAAAGAAAGTTAACTCCAGTCAGAAAGAAGTTCTTGGTTCTGTGAGTATATCTCTCTCTACTGACTGCTGACAATGGAGTCTTGGCATTCCACATGGGATTGGGTTGTTGTTAGATACCAAAGAAGCAACCACACCCACATTTTCCACTAGAGGTTACTTACCTTCAGAATGCTGGAATGGCAGAATGATCATAACTTTTAAGTGGACATAAGCATTATAGAATCCGACTATTGAGGGGGAGAGAGAACCAAGAGTATCTATAAGTAGCCAGGGCCTTCAAAGAGTAATATCCAAGAGTAAGAAAAGAGGAACTTTACAGAGCTGAATTGAACTAAAACTACAAGGAAAAATGGTTTCCTTATTAGTTCATCCAGTCACTCTTACCCTGTCGATGTATTAGCTGTAGCTAGTACATCAAACATAGGTGACGCTAACTATCACTTGTGTAGCTGCTGCCTTCATCCCTACATTCTAGCATCTCTGGTACAGGAAGGTACTCTGCATACCACCAAAAGAGAAGCATAAACAGTAACTCTGCCACAAATCTCTGAATCAAAAATGATGCCTTGTTGCAAGATATACTAGTGCAATGTCGGCACAAAGCTTGTGGGAGTAACCAACCAAAGTGAAAATATAGTCACAAAAATGGAAATACAACCTAGTTAGGTAAAACTAGAAATGGGAAAAATTAGAAAGTCAAATCTTATTTCACACATGAAAAGTCTTAAACCATAGCTGGCATACATGTTTTCCAAAGACATCCCAACAAACATAAGTCTGTCTTTATGGTATAAATTGGAGTCACATGAGACAGGCTTCCAAGACTAAACACGTCTGAGAAAATACTGGTTTTTACAACTAAGTGGTATTCTTTATTGCAGAGCCTCTCAAAACTTGCTAATGGTTTTTGGATTTCTAGGAATGGGAAAACAGTGAGCAATGTTTTCCCAATGTATCTGACCACAAATTGCTTTTCCTCAAAGAATCTCATGTGACTATGCTCAAGACAAAATTTTTATTTGATATTTTTTAATAATGAAGTCTAAAATAAAAAATGCAAAAGAAAGATAGCTCAAAATAAAAAAAAACACAGGCAGAGAGAGAGAGCTAACTGCAAATGAGTAGGCTTTACACCTCCTCCAATGAGGCTACACCTCCTAATTCTTCTGGACCTTTCTCCACCAACTGGGGACAAAGCAACTGTGGAGGCCATTCTTATTCAAACCACCACATCTGAACAACTTCTTCTTTTTTTAGTTTCTGAGAGTTGAATTGCTGGTAACTATATTTAGCAACAAGGAACTGATTGTCTAAAAACTGCACTCTGAATGTAAAATTATATTTTTTAAGACTAATTAGATTTCTATATTAATTATTAATAAAATATGAATTTTGTTTGTCAAGGGTTTTACACAAAATATTTCCCAAAAGTTATTATTGGACAAAAAAATCATTAAAATACATTTTGAGCACAACTGCTTACAAATGACAATTTATCATCATTTATCAAAATTGTCACAGCCTTCTGTGACATATTACATTTTTGGAGCATTTTATTACTGCCTGTGCCATTTAAAATTCAGAAAAAAGATGGTATGGTATCTACTTCCTGACATGATGCAATTCACATTTGTATGAATCTGTGTGTTGACTTTTATAAATAAATTATATGTTGTTAAGAAAAAAAAACTTTGCAAAATGTGTACGAGATATGAAAAAGAAAATCTTAAATGTTGAAGATAAGATAGAGGAAATGCATATTTCAAAGAAAATGTGAAATCTAAAAAAAAATCCAAACACAAAACATCCAGGAAATATTGAAAGTTATGAAAAAAAATCTAAAAATAACAAAAATAGAGGAAGAAGACACTCAGGTTAGTGGCACAGAAAATATTTTCAATGAAATCATAGAAGAATATTTTCCTAACCTAAAGAAGAAGATGCCTATCAAAGTACAAGAAGCATACATACAAAAAAACAAATAGAATGGACCAGAAAAGAAATTCACCTTGATAATAATAATTGAAACAATAAGCATACAGAATAAAGAAAAAATACGAAAAGTTGCAAGTGAAAAGGACAAAATAACATATAAAGACAGACCTATTAGCGTAGCATCTCATGTCTCAATGGAGACTAAATACCAGAAGGGTCTGGGCAGATATTCTACAAAGTCTAAGATCACAGATGCCAACCCAGACTACTATATCCAGCAAAACCTTTAATCACAATAGATGAAGAAAATAAGACATTACATGATAAAACCAAATGTAAGCAATTATCTATCTACAAATCCAGCTCTACAGAAGTAAATAGAGGAAAACTTCAATCTGAAGAGGTAAATCACAACCAAGAACATCCAAGTAATAGATAAAATAAGACCAGCAAAAGAAAAAAAGCAGGGGAAAGAAACCTCACACCATAAAAACAAAATCACAGGGATCAACAGATACTTCTCTTCTCATTGATATCCCTTGACATCAGTGATCTCAGTTTCCCAAATAAAAAGACATAAACTAACAGATTTGACTAGAAAACAGGATCCCACCCTTCTTCTGCATACAAAAAAAAAAAAAACCCACACCTCCCCATCAAGGATAGACATCACCTCAGGATAAAAAAGACGGAAAAGGGCATTTCAAACTAATAGAACCAAGAAGCAAGCCAGTGTGCCCATGTTAATATCAGACAAAACAGACTTCAAACCAAAATTAATCAGAAGATAAAGGGGAAAATACTGCATACACACCAAAGGAAAAGTCCAAGAGGATATTGTAATTCTAAATATTTACACACTAAACACAAGGGCACCCAAGTTTATAAAAGAAATACTTCAAGAGATAAAATCACATATTGACCTTCATGCAGTGATAGGGGATGACTTCAATACACTCTCACCAAACAGAGAAATGCTGGCGCTACACGATGCCATAAACCAAATGGACCTAACACAAAACATTTCATCTAAACACAAAAGAATACACCTTCTTCTCAGCAAACCATGGAACTTACTCCAAAATTGAGCACATATTTGAACACAAAGCAAGTGTCAACGGATACAAGAAAAATTGAAATAGCACCCTACATCTTGTCTAACCAACAAGGATTATAAGCCGGATAACAACAACAGAAGTAACAGAACACTTACAAAATCATGGAAACTGGACAACTTGTTATTGAATAAAAAATGAGACAAGACAAAAATTCAAGACTTTCTAGAATTAAACAAAAATGAAAATACAACATACCCAAACCTACGGGACACAATAAAGGCAGTTCTAGGAGGTTGTTCATGGCACTAAGTGCCTACATTTAAAAAAAAAAGTGCTGGAGAGATCTCATACTAGTAACTTAATGGCACACCTGAGATCTCCAGAAGAAAAGAAGGAATAACACCAAAAAGAAGTAGATGGCAAAAAATAATCAAACACAGGGCTGAAATAAATAAAATAGAAACAAATAGCCAGAAGATGGCAGCAGCCCATGCGGACGCATTTTGAACTTGGGTAAAACAGCCATAAAGCCACAGAATTATAAGACGCTGTGCAATAATCTGAGTGACTCAACCCCCCTGGGTCTCACCCAGCTACCCAGGGACCATTAAAAGTCCCTGGGCAGAACTCTCCTCCCCTCTCTCAGACATGGAAGCTGCTGAATCCAGGAATCGGGAACCCCCACCAGGAGAGACGCCGGGTAAGATCCATTCTAATACCCAGCAGGCAGATTCGAAACCCACACAGGGTTACTCACCAGCCTTCTGGGCCCCCAGATCCCACGCAGGTGCTCCGGCTATTTAGCAAAACCCCATGGGAGTGCCATACACTCTTAGCAGTGTGCCACAGTGGTGGGGTGCGCAATGGGTGACGGTTGCACAACGCATCAGCCCAGCAGCCAGCAGGTCCACAGCTGCATTTTGGAAAATGCAGGCATATATGTGCTCCCCCAGAGAGGTTTAGGACATACATACAGGCCCCTCTATTGGATTTACAGTCATTGGGGAAAAAAAAAACTGCAGCGGGACTGAGCAGCAGGATACTCTTCCGGCTGCAGGTTCCTCAGCAGCCTGACTGCTGTGTACTGGAACTTGGAAGGCAGTGGTCCCATTTGCCAGTATCCAAAGCCAGCTCCATACACACGTAGGCAGAGCTGTGAGAGAGGCAGAAAAGGTGGAAGGGTTGGAAGGCAGATTTGTCCACCACAGGGTCCAAGCCCTGGGCAAAGTGTGGGGTTATCATTATTATTAAACTCTTGTGAGTGCTGGCCCTTCTGGCGGGAAACCAGAGCTTAAGCATATATAGCTCCACCCCTGGACCACTGAGGTTTCCACCTGGGAGACACTGCTGAGTGACTCACCTTAAGGGCGTGGAGTTGGGTCCTTTCAAGACTCCAACGGGCAGTCTCAACCCCCAAACTTGGGAACTCCAGAGTCCACAGAATCTGTGCCTGGACACACAGGACCATACCACCAGAGCCACTACAGGCTGAACACTCAGTGTGCAACATAGAGAGATCTGACTTGGGAACAGTGAAACAATCCTGGGCCATTCCTCATTACCTGGGAATAGGCTGCACCAGCTCACAGTGCTTCTGGCTATTAGATGCACACTGACCCTGAGAATCCCCTTTGAGAAGCTGGGGAGGACCACAAACATGGTCTGACACGTAAGCTACAGGGGAGCTACAAACCCACCCAAAAGCCTGAGGCCTGCCAACCTGCACTGTCATCTATACGAAGACCAGTTGGATCCCAGGAATCTACAGGAACACATAACCATCACAACCCCTCACCTGAGTCCTCAATTGGGACAAACAGAAAGGGGTGAGCTCTCGGAGACACACTGAGAACCTCCACACAAGGCCCCAGCCAGTGGAAAGTGACAGATCACCAAGCAATATGACTGCTACACCAAAGTACCCCCTTTGGCCCCAAGCCCAGAAGACAATAGGAACAAACAGCTAAGAACAACCAAATGGACAGCAAAAAAGCAGAATCAATAAAAGCCAAGGAATTATGACCCCCCCCCAAAAAAAATGCAGCGATGCTAGTACAGCAAGCACTGAACACTTCACCACAGCTGAAACACATGAAAACGATGACAACTCTACAGTCTGGAAAGTGATAGAGTCCTTTCAAGAAGAACTTAAATCTATGAAGGAATTCAAAAAATCCACAATTTTACAAGTGAAAGTAACGGATAATACCATTAGAGAGATCCAAGACAAAGTGGCTCAAATTGAACAGGAGAGAGACAAGACAATGAAAGATTTAAAACAGATCAATGGTTTCCAGGCAAAGACAAGCAAATTGGAGGAGGAAACATACAAAATGAATAAAATCTTTCAAGGCATGAAACTGGAAATGGAAGCAATAAAGAAAACACAGTCAGAGTTAAGAGTGGAAATGGACAATCAAGGGAAGAGAACAGGAACTACAGATATGAGTATCAAAAATAGGATACAAGAGATGGAAGACAGAATCTCAGGCATGGAAGATTTGATGGAAGAAATCAGTAAAACATCTAAAGAAAATGAAAAAGCTAAAAAAGTCCTCACACATAACATCCAAGAAATCAAGGACTCAATGAAAAGATGGAACCTGAGAATTATAGGCATAGAGGAAAGAGGAGACTCCTGACTCCAAGGTCCAGGAAACATCTTCAACAAAATCATAAAAGAAAACTTCCCAAACCTGAGGAAAGAGATGCCAATAAAATTCCAAGAGGCTTACAGAACACCAAATAGATTAGATCAGAAAAGAAACTCCTCTCACCACATAATAATTGAAACACCAAATGTACAGAACAAAGAAAGAATATTAAAAGCCATAAGAGATAAAGGTCAAGTAACGTATAATGGCAGACCCATCAGAATTACACCTGACTTCTCCTCAGAAACTCTAAAAGCTAGAAGGGCCTGGACAGATGCCCTATAAGCCCTGAGAGAACATACGTGCCCAGCCAGTCTACTATACCCAGCAAAACTCTCTATCAACATAGATGGAGAAAACAAGATATTCCATGACAAAATCAAATTTAAACAATATCTAGCCACAAATCCAGTCCTACAGAAGATCCTAGAAGAAAAATTCCAACCCAGAGAAGATAACTATACCCAAGAAAACAGAGAAAACAGAAAACTCCACGGCAACTAAACCAAAAGAAACACAGGGCCACCACCTCTACCAAAAAAATGGGAAATAACAACCTCTGGTCACTAATATCCATAACCATCAATGGACTCAAATCCCCAATAAAAAGACACAGGCATGCCGGGCAGTGGTGGCGCACGCCTTTAATCCCAGCACTTGGGAGGCAGAGGCAGGCGGATCTTTGTGAGTTCGAGGCCAGCCTGGTCTACAAAGCGAGTCCAGGACAGCCAGAGATATTCAGAGAAACCCTGTCTCGAAAAACCAAAAAAAAAAAAAGACACAGGCTTGCAGATTGTATCCATAAAAAAGACCCATCATTTTGCTGCTTAGAAGAAACACATATTACTAACAAAGATAGACACTATCTTAGAGTAAAGGGCTGGGAAAAAGTTTTTCAAGCAAATGGACCCAGGAAGCAAGCTGAAGAAGCCATCCTAATAACAAGCAAAATAGACTTCCAACTGAAGTTAATAAAAAAAAAAAACACAGAGAAGGGCATTATTAAAGGAAATATTCATCAAGAGGACATCTCAATATTGAACATCTATGCCCCAAATACAAAGGCACCTACATTTGTAAAGGAAACTCTCCTAAAACTTAAATCGCACATCAATCCCCACACATTAGTAGCGGAGACTTCAACATCCCACTCACAACAATGGACAGATCATCAAGACAGAAACCAAACAGAGAAATAGTGAGTGTAACAGAGCTCTTGAACCAAATGGACCTAACAGATATGCTCAGAACATTTCACCCAAACACAAAAGAATACACCTTCTTCTCAGCACCATACGGAACCTTCTCAAAAATCGACCATATAGTCGGACACAAAGATAGCCCCAACAGATATAAGAAAATTGAAATAACCCCTTGTATCTTATCAGACCACCATGGAGTAAAGCTGGACTTCAATGGCAACAGAATCAACAGAAAGTCTACACACACATGGAAATTGAACAACTCTTTACTGGATGACTACTGGGTCAGGGAAGAAATAAAGAAGGAAATCAAAGACTTCTTAAAATCCAACGAAAATGAAGGCACAACATACCCAAACCTATGGGACACAATGAAAGCTGTGCTACAAGGAAAATTCATAGCACTAAGTGACTTCAAAAAGAAAATTGTGACAGGGCATATTAGAAAATTAACAGCCAAACTGGATGAATTGGAAAAAAAAGAAGCAAACACTCCCAAGGAGAGCAGAAGGCAGGAGATCATCAAACTTAGGGCTGAAATAAGCAACTTAGAAACAAAAAGAACGATACAAAGAATCAATGAAAGGAAGAGTTGGTTCTTCGAGAAAACCAACAAAATAGACAAACTCTTAGCCAAATTAACTAAAAGACAGAGGGAGAAAACACAAATCAACAAAATCAGAAATGACAAATCAGAAACAGACATTGAGGAAATCCAGAGAATATTTAGGTCCTACTATATAATCTCTCTCTCTCTCTCTCTCTCTCTCTCTCTCTCTCTCTCTCTCTCTCACACACACACACACACACACACACGTGTGTGTGTGTGAGAGAGAGAGAAAGAGAAAGAGAGAAATTATATATTTTCAGAACAACTGGACCAGAGTTCAAAGAAGACAAGTAGCCCAGATGATCCAGCCTCATAGACTGCCTCATTAGCTGTTTCCTCAAAAATCTTCATCCAGAAGAACTTCAAACAGCTTTCTGAGATGGCCCAGCCTCAAAGACTGTTCCAGACAGGACATCAATAAAGCCCTGAACTTTCCTACCCAAAGTCCAGACTACAAACTGCTCAGGACATTCAAATTGCTGAGCACATAGAGACTGGACAACAAATGTTACAATTAACTTTCTTAACCATTTTTCCATTTTTGGTCCCCTAAACAGGTTTTCTCTGTCCCAATTCAGCAGGAAGCAGTTTTAAGAAGTGATGTCCCATTCCCAAAAAGTGGGGTGGATGATTCTTTGGTCATTTGATGTGTTATAAATGTTGTTTAGGATAATGGCTACAAATTGTTATATGATCTTCTTAAACAAAGTATAGAAAGTTAGAATGAAGATTTCTTTTTCTTTTCTCTATCATTCTTTCTCTCTTATATAGAGGGAAAAGACTTGAAAAGAAAAAGAGGGGGATATATGTATATAATATAGAAATGATAAGATATAAGGATAGATTATTGAATTGTTATTCTTAAATAAGGTTATCTTTCGATACATTAGTATAGAATTTTGTATATTGATACAAAAATAAGGTCAAATTTTGATTAATTAGTATAGAAATGTATATTTTGACACATAATATGTATATTTCAACTTATATAAGGTATTGCACCTATACAAATCATTTAAAAGTACAGGTTTAATTTCTATCCTTTTATGGGTTGCTATTGATATATATTTAGGAGTCTGGGTAATACAGGTTGATTTCTGGCCAGTCAGGATTCTGGTCATGTCAAATACTAGTCTTAATTTATCACAAAATAGACTTAAAGGTTAAACAGATAGTAAATGGTTAAAATATACAGTTTGCTTCTTCATAGATAGATGATAGATAGATTTATAAATAAATAGATAGATGTCTTCAAAACCCTCAGAGGGATACAGAAAATGGCATTTAAAGATGTTTTTATTATTTTAAGAATTGTTCAACTTAAGACAGTCAGCTCCTGACAGCTCCCATTTGACTTGGAAGAAGACAATGAGCATCAAAAAGAAATCTCCCATCAGGAGATAATTCCTCAAAAAGAAATCTCCTATCAGAAGATCATTCCTATTGGACAAAAATGCCCCTGCTCTCTCAACAGACTTTATAAAGTCCAAAGATGGACCAGAGCTTAAATGCAGGTAAGTTGATGTCCTGATTCTGCAGAAACAGAATGGGAAAATCCTTATTTCCTGCTGCACAATTTAGTCTGTGAAAAATACTTGGCCAGAAGGCTGAATATGATGTTCCAATGATACCAAGAGATATTTGGGAGTGTCTAGGCAACAAACTGTCATATTTCTTTTTGGAAGCTGCTCTCCTATGCTTCCTACTCACTCAAATAATAACTTTATCCCTTCTTATGTATTTGATGGGGTTGAAGGCATAATAGTTATAAAATTACAATTGAACTTGAGTTGTTCAGGATTTAAAAGGATATTTTCAAGTCTAAATAAAATCTTTAGCTTTATAAATATAGGAAATGATAGAAATTATTTAGGTTCAGAACTTTAGACATACCAAGATAGATGATTTTTTTTTTCTTCAAGATTGCCTGATACAAATAGGCTAAACATTATGTGCATAACTTTTATATATGGTTTTCTTGATTGTTTCATATTTTTTCTTATTGTTTTTACTATATGAAGCAATTTAGCCTATTTTTTGGGGAAAAGGAGGGAATTGTTGGGGTAGTGTTAAGCATTCTAAATGTTAATTAATTGGTCCTGTTTGCTGTCTGTTACTTATACTGACTCTGATTGGTTAAATAAAATGCCGAGGCCTGAGATTGGGCAAAGACAGAGAAAGGTGGGACTTCCTGGGATTAGAACAGGAAGCCTGTGCTTTAGACAGAGGATTAATGCATTTCAGTCAGCAGCAGGAAGAAGAAGGCATTCCAGCCAGGAACAGCAGGAAAGAAGACACACACCATTAGTTAGAAAAAGGAACTTCATTCCACATGGCCAGGAATATCGGCATAGCGTGGAGAATGGCAGTCCAAGGGGACATATGTATATATGGGGTCATATTTGGGTAATAGAATTAAGAGCTAGCTTAGATGGGCCAGGAATGCACAACTCAGGCCAAGGCTTGTTAAAATCCAAAAAAAAAAAAAAGATTGGCAAACCCTTATTCAAATTAACTAAAAGATAGAGAGGAAATATTCAAATTACTAAAATTTGATATGAAGGTGAGGACATAACAACAGACACCAAGGAAATGCATAGAATCATAAGGACATGCTTTAAAAATCTGTATTCCGGGGCTGGAGAGGTGGCTCAGAGGTTAAGAGCACTGGCTGTTCTTCCCAAGGTCTTGAGTTCAATTCCCAGCAACCACATGGTGGCTCACAGCCATCTACATTGAGATCTGCCTGGGCATATATGTAGAGCAAATACTGTATACATAATAAATAAATAAATGTTTAAAAAAAATCTGTATTCTACCAAATTGGAAACTTTAAAAGAAATGCATGAATTCTTGATACATACTACCTAAGAAAGTGAAATCAAGATCAAATAAACAATTTAAACAGACCTACAACCCCTAGTGAAGTAGAAACTATAATTAAAAGTCTTTCACCCAAAACCAAACAATCAAACAAACAAAAAAACACAAGGGCCAGATGGACTCACTACAGAATTCTACCAGACTTTCAAATAAAAATTAATGCCAACACTCAAATTATTCCACAAAATAGAAATTAAAAAAAAACTTTGCTCAATTCTTTTTATGAGGCCCTAATTACCCTGATAATTAAATTAAATAAACCCTAAACCACATAAAGACTCAACAAGGAGAGAATTACAAACCAATGTCCCTTATGGACATATATGCAAATATTCTCAACAGAATTCTCAGAAACTAAATACCCAGTCAAGTTGGGATATACAATTAACCTTTTCAGACACTTAAGAGAAAAGTGATATTATCATTATAATTGGATTTCACAAGCCATCACTGAAAAATCAAAAGGAACTTCTATTTATTAAAACATCTGCTAGTTCTCATGGCATGGTGATAAACAGATAAGCATGTAATGCTTTACTGATGTACATACATTTATTTTCCCAACTTTAACATTGAAAAATAATGAAAATGTCAGAGGCTAGCTTTGACTTTGACAATGAAGAATGCCAGAAGAATGACAAGTGAAGTTACTGTCCCTTACTTGAAATCTTGAAACCGAGTTAGCTGGCAGAGCCAGCACCCTAAGGACTAAGTGTTACCAACCAGCTGCTATTATCATTGTCAAAGAAAGTCCCCAGTGGGAAGGCGAGCCTGCTGGGGAGAAAATGGACTATTTTTGTGTGCATTGGTTCAAAGTTGAGTTTGTGTAATGGGACCCAATTGTTTCTCCATTTTAAACAAACAACCATGTTCAGTTATGAAAAAATCAATGACAAAGTATAACAGCAAAGATCTCCATTGAGCGTTATTGGTACTTTTAACTTTCATGTATTTTTACGCCATCTGTGGTAAACTTCTTTTGCCTGATTTGTGAAACAAAAGTTAAAAGTGTGTGATGAGTGCTTGGTGGTGAGCTAGTAAAGCAAGCTCACTCCTCACCCTTTACCTTCATTTTTTTATTTTCCCATGATGCACCATCTCTCTTTAGAGAAGTGTGTGTGAGACATTCATTTCTTTCCAGGTGATAGAAAGCAATTTTCTATCAGTAGAAATACATGAAAAGGAAGAAAATTGAGGGTTTGGTAACTAAAATGATAAAAGGCTGCCTAGGAAAATGGAAAAAAATTAGCTGTTGGAAACCAACATTATCCTCATATATAATCTTAGGAATATTTTAAAAATTGCTGCTTCCTTCCTATGTGTAAGAGAGCACCTGCAGGACAAAAATCGAATTTAGAGTACTGTGTAAGGAATTGTAATGGTTATTTTTTTTAATGTTCTGAGAGACACTGTGCTGCTCTTTTCCAACAGTCACATAATCTTTACAACCACACTGAAAAGAATGAGTGTGCTATTATTGGAAAGTAGGAAACACTTCTGCAAGGAGCCAATGAAGTCCTTCATATGTGAGTGTGTATTGTTGGCATGAACACAGCAGTGTCAAGGACCCCAGATCCATGGAAATGGAAAAGATTTCCTCAGATGAGGCTCCAAGGAATGCCAAAGCTTTCTTCTCATCCAAATATGAGTGTTAGTGTTAACAACTAACCAGGATGTCCAAACACTTACACCCACTCCTTCCTTGTCCTGGATGTCAGCCCCCCTACAAAGCCTGGCCACTGAGACTACCTAGCCCCTCCTCCTTGCACTGTATAATACAAACAGCAGAGTTGCTGGGTTGTTGTGGTAAGTGCCCTTCATCAGAGAAAGCACAACCCATCAAAGCTTTTCTGTATGTGTGTCTGCCGCTTCTTCCATGTCTGTCATTTCTTCACTGCCACAACACCACACTCAGGTTTCCAAGCCACACAGCAAGCTTCACTTCATAAGATTAATATGCAGCAAAATGAAAATTAAGCATGGCCCATTTACTTTCAAAGTTAGTTTTTATGCCACTCTACTACATGAATATCTAAGCTACAAATTTAATTTTGAGGTTCATCCTAAAATCATGCATTCATGATTTCAAATATTAACTGAAGAGTTCTTTGTAGAAAAAGCCACTGTGAACTTTGCTCCAGCAAGTAGATGACATCTCTGTTGTGAGGAGAGACTTTCAAGAGACTCCAAGAAATATAAAGGGTCAATTTGACACAAACCTAGGACATATTTGGGGAGATAGAGCCTTAATTAAGACGATTTCTCCATCAAACTAGCCTGTAGGCATGTCTGTGAAGGTATTTTCTTAGTGATTGACGTGGGAGGGCCCATCCCACTGTGGGCAGTGCCACCCCTAAGCAATTGGTCCTGGGTGTATAAAGAGCTGCTGAAAGCCAGACCAATGCAAGGCTTTCTTGGAGGCCCTATTGAAAGGGCAAAGCAAGTCTAGTTCTGATTTCCTGCCCTAGGGCAGACTTGGAAAGGTTCAAGCTGGGGCTGGCACAAGAGCCTCAAAGGGACAAAGGTTTTCTTTCCTGGAAACTTGGTTTTTCCCTCTGAAGAGAGTGAAGTTGTCAGTCCTATGATTGCTACCTGCTTGATCTCCAGCACCCTTGAGATTTTCTGTTGCCCTTGAGCAGCATATTTGATCAGCTTTCTGCTGACTCCATCTCATTTCTCCCATAAAAACTGTGTAGAAGATGCTGTACTTCTTAATAAACTTGCTTGGCATAGGCCATCAGCTTATGCAAAACCTCCTGACGCCAGCTTTCTCTTTTTTCTGCTCATATCTTGGTGCTCCCACATAGGATCATTTCACTGAAGAACAACTAGCTGGTCCAGGTCACAAAGCAGGATAAGCAAGCCATGGAGAGCAAATCAATAAGTGCCATTCCTCCGTGGTCTCTGCTTTGGTTTCTGCCTGCAGGTTCCTGCTTTGAGTTGCTACCCTGACTTCCCTTGAGGAGGGATTGAAACCTGCAAGGTGAATAAACTCTTTCCACCCCAAGTTTTGCAGGATATTTGATCACATTGTGAACCCCCCCCCCGATTGAAAACTCCAAAAATCTGTTTCTGATTGTGTTTTGACTCAGTCTTTGATCCTACAGCTTTTTGTTTACTGTAAGCAAGTGTTTGTGCTGTGGCTCAGCCCCAGCACACACCTTTAATCCAAGAGCTAAATAAAGTCAACCATTGGCCAAGAGACAGAGCAAGCAACCATCTGACAGGGAGTGAATGTAAGTAAACAGAAAGGAGGGACACTGAGTTGGAGGGTATTTAAGACATTGTAGAGAAGGAGAAAAGATTTTTTTACTTCTGAGATGTCAGCTGAGTAGGAAGGTCAGCTGGGTGCTTTCTCTGCCTCTCTGAGCTAGCAGGTTTTCACCCCAGCATCTGGCTCCCGAGTCCTCTTTGGTAAAATTGAATGATTTGGATTTAGTTTTTAATAACAACATCCAGGTAATTATTTTATTCTATGTAGATGTTCTGCCTGCACCTATGTCTGTGCACCGTGTATATGCCCCAGGTTGCTTTTGGTCATGGTCTTTATCACAGCAATAGAAAGCAAATACAGACAACAAACCCATGTGACCTCATTTTGACTTGGTTATATTTGCAAAGACCCTACTGCCAAATAGCCTCTCATTCACAGGTAGTCAGGGCTTGGACCTCTCTGAAGGTCACAATAAAACAATTAAATTTACAGTCATATAAACTTCAAAATAGAGAGCATGTGGTTGCCACAAGGGAACAGTATGAAGACCCAAGCAGCTGCAGAGGAGCCCTGCAGCAGGTAGAGGTTCAGAAATGCTCCTTTGCAGATGGCTTGGACCCTAAACAGACAGGTCAGGGTTGGGACTGTGAGGAAATAGGAGTCATCTCGGCTGGCACTACAGTCCTAGTTTTCCACACTTCAGTGGGAACAAACTTGGAGTCTAGTCTCATAACTTCCTTTCTTAAAATTCATCACATACTGATCTTCTTTTAAACTCCAACAGTGTATTCTACCCATCTAAATCTTATTTACATAATTTATGTCAACCTGCCTTGTTGTATTTCTTAGTTGTCATATCTCTTCAGTAACCCTACAAGATGACACACCCAATAATTCTCTGCTGTCCTATGACAGCAACAAGCCTGATGCTGTCCACTTAGGTAATATTTAATGCATATACAATATGTATTAAAGAAAATAATTCTTGTTTTGTCCTGAGAGTGGGTAACAAAGATGTTCCCACATTGCCAGTACGTAAATGGTAAATCAAGAGACCTGGAGCTTAATCTGTGTATCCAAATCCCTATGTTTGGACACCTGAGTTGTCTTACTCACACTTTGAATTTATAATCTTTGTGTAATATAACCTTTAATAACACTTGCCTTCTACAAACACGATTTTTTTTATTTTACTTTTATTTTTTAAATTATGTACGTGGAGCATGAGTGAAGGTACCTATAGAAGCCCGGGATGTCCTGGATATGGAGTTACAGACAATTGTGAGCCACCCTACGTGGGTGAAGGGACCTATACCCAGGTTCTCTGCAAGAACAGTATATGCTCTTAACTGCTGAGGGACATCTACTCAGCCCCTACAAAAGGGATGTTAATTACACAGTTTTAAGATTTTATAGAATGTAGACCCAGAAAATGCAAGAAGGTTAGTGAGAGAAGTGGCAACCTCAGCCTCGTGGTCCAAGCAGAGCCTGTGATGTTGCTCTGTCAGTACCTAGGAGGAGAAGCCCTCTGAAGTGAAGATGTTCCCTTCAAGTGGTTAGACACAGTAGTCTTGAAGCCAGACTTCCCCTGTGAATAAACAGACCAACTGATTGCAGAAATCTGTGAAATCAGACCTGAACACAGCCCAGCTAGGTAGTAGAGTTCTGCACAAGCTAATTTATAGTCAGATCTGATTCCATGCCTACTACGCCTTGCAGCTAACACGGCGTTAGCTTACAGCACTTCTAGCAGCTAAATTGCTTTTTTTTTTAACAGCAATTATAAGAGTGCTAACAAGAAGCAAAAGGTTTGGAGAATCAATGAGCTTCTTTTACTTCCTGAATCATTGTAGATTTTCCTTCTTGAATTCTAATTTTCTGTTCTAAATGAAGAAAATACTTCCTTTCAGAGCATTGGGTTTTTAAAAGGTATATTTTTGTACATCCTAAGTCTTTTTTGAAAACAATACTTTTCACCTTTCCATTGAATGCACATAAATTTTAAAAGTAATATTTTTAAATAATTACTAGGGGAATTTTTCTATAGATGATACGTGATAAAGTACTTATTAGCTATAATTAAGTCAAAACTAAGGGAAAAATCATAAAAGCCTCAATTTACTCAGATAAAAACCACTTTTCATCATCCAAGTTCCTGTGCAGCTAATTGCAGAGTGCTGTGGAACAGAAGAGCTGTGTTTTCATCACAGTCAAATCCTTGGTCCTTTCTTTCTCTGGTTTTAGGATTCAAATGTACAAATTGCATGTAAAATAGATTCCCAATTAATCTTGCCTACAATTGTGTTACAGAAATACCTTGTCAATTATAATTTTTCTTCTGCAATAATCTTAAAGATTTCCTGCTGGATACAGGATTTATCTGCAATTTAAAATGGATCATCTGTTTTAAAAGACTGTTCAAAAATTGGAGGTTTTATTTATAATCAGCTTAGAAAATAAACTGGCATCTGGTCTCCAAGTAATTTGTTGTTGTTTTGTTATTGTCTTGTCTTGTTAGAAATAGGCTGTTGCTATGTGGCCCTGCCTGGCCTTGGAATTCAATATATAGACTAGGTTGGACTCAAACTTGCAATGATGTTCCTGTCTCTACCTCCTGGGTACTGAGATTACAGGTTTGGACCATTATACCTGCCCCAGGAATCATTTTTAATATGGCTCATCTATTATTTAAGGAAGAACAAACTGACTCACTTTGAAAGCATAATCAGAGATGAGCCAACAGCAAGTTCCAACACTGTGAAATCTTCAGGAGAAAAATCCTATTTGTTTTGATTTTCATTTTTGTGGGTTGTTTTGGGGAGGTCTTGCTCTTTTTTGCTGTTATTTCTTGTTTTGTTTTGCCTTTTAAGAGAGAGAGAATGAGAGTGAAAGAAGAACATGAAGTTGGATGAGCTGGGAGGTGGAGAAGACCTTGGAGCAATTGGGGGAAAGGAAAAAAAAACAATCAAAATATATTGTGTAAAAATTCTAATAAAACAAAATAATTATTTAATGATTGATTTATTTTTACTTTATATATGTATTCTTGTTTTGCCTGCATGTATGTCTGTGTGAGGATGTTGGATCCCCTGGAAATGAAATTACAGACATTTGTTAGCTGCCATGTGGGTGCTAGGAATTGAATCCAGGACCTCTGGAAAAGCAGCCAGTGCTGTTAACCACTGAGCTATCTCTCCAATCCCCAAAAAAAGAATAAAGCCACACATGCCTCTTACTTTTTGACTACTGTGAGTAGTCAATTGCAGGCTCACTTTACTTCACTAAAAAACATTTTTTAATTAAAATAAATTTTAGCACTTTCCCTCTTTCCTCCTCCCAACTTTTTCCACACACCCTCCCTTGCTCTCTCTCAAGTTCATGTCTCTATTTCATTGTGTATGTTTCTAAATATGTAAATGCAACCTGCTTAGTATATATATTACAGACACGCACATATATATGTATATATATATACATACACACGCATATATATGTGTATATATACATACATACACACACACACACACACACACACACGTATGTATGTATGTCTTCCTTGGGGAAGACAATTTATTCTGCTTTTGGCATTCCTGTCATTCTTGGTCAAGTGTTGAGGCCCCATGAGATTCATCTTCTTCCATGTTAGCATGTCCATTACTATCCTCCTTATTAGGCAGCCATATTGGTGAGACTTTATGGATATAGCATCTCTTATATTTCTAGGAAACAAAATTTCACAGAAACTTCTTGTTCCTCTGACTCTTACAGTCTTCTTATGCCCTCTTCTGCTGTTAGCTTTGAACCTGGGGTCCAAAGTTTGTATTATAAATGTATTGATTGGGGCTGAACACCACACAGTCACTTGCCCTCTGCATCATTTTACTTTTTTCTTTAAAACATTTTATAGAGGGCTGGAGAGATGGTTCAGAGGGTAAGAGCACTGACTGCTCTTCCAGAGGTCCTGAGTTCAATTCCCAGCAACCACATGGTGGCTTACAACCATCTATAATGAAATTTGGTGCCCTCTTCTGGCCTGAAGGCATACATGCAGACAGAACACTGTATACATAAAAAATAAAATAAAATAAAAATAAAAATGTCTACTGATCCTTCCATTAAAAAATTTTTTCTGCAGTTCATGAGTTCCATCACAAATTATTGATTCCATTGTAGCAGCCAGAGGGGTCAAGGACACCACAAGAAAACCCACAGAATCAACTAACCAGGCTCACAGGACCTCACAGAGACTGAACAGACAATAAGGGAGCCTGTGTAGATCTGACCTAGGTCCTCTGCATATGTTATAGTCCTGTAACTTGGTGTTTGTGCGGGACTCCTAACAGTGGGAGTGGGGGCTGTCTCTGACTTTTTTTTTTTTCACCTGATTTGGGAACATTTTCCTCCTACTGGATTACCTCATCCAACCTTAATATGAAGGTCTGTGCCTACTTTTATTGCAGCTTGCTATGCCATGTCTGGTGGTATCCCTGGGAGGCCTGCCCTTTTCTGAAGGGAAATGGAGAAGTAGTAGGTGGGGAGGGGAGATGGGAGAAGGGACTAGGAGGAAAGGAGGTAAGGGAAGGTGTGGTTAGAATGTAATATATGAAAGAAGAATAAAATAAAGGAAGGGAGGAAGGAAAAGAAAGAAAGAAAGAAAGAAAGAAAGAAAGAAAGAAAGAAAGAAA